>DWNE01007299.1:0-12356 GCA_018249875.1 Cecropterus toxeus | reverse complement strand
GTACGCATCTAGGGTTGGAGTTTTACAGGTTAATATATACATAATCCTACAAAGTGCCGAGAATGGCTCTAGTTTGCTTCAAACTCCCACAACTCTCACCCGAAGCTTAGGTACCCCGTTCCACCCCGGGTTCCCCTACATGCCTGGCTAGTCTTTACTGAAGGTCAAGCATTTCTTTTAATTAGTACGTAATTCGTAGAATGTAGGTATGTAGGTAGCTACGACGTATTTCAGCACATAAAAAATACAATGCTAAGTCCGTTCATATAGTACGCACAAACATTTGTGACAACGTCTTGTCGCTCGCCGGTTTATATTTGAGATGTTCACGCAGCCGCCGCATGACGCCGCGTCACTCACGGTTTCTTAATCTCCCGATAGATACTAACAGAACAAAACCCATCACCTTGTTGCCATACACAACACTTGCCATTGTCTATTATATGACACTGTAGGACGAACATGAACATTGCTCATGATGTTAAGCAAAAGTCCAAAACAAGTCTTAAATCGGAGAACCCCAGATAAAATTGAATCTTGCCTAAAGTTACCGACAAATTTTTTGCTTCCCCTGATGCCTGGGATAAACATTTTTTTCCATATCCTTCAGAAACACATAGAAGAACACAAAAGCGATTGACACTGCGTTTTTAGGCAGAAATACATATGACGAGGGTGCCTACGGACTCGAACCACAAATTATTCTACTTCAAAATTTTTGTTTTGTAAATCAAACAACGTAATTTTACGAATAATATTTACAGCACTTTTCATAATATCAGTGCAATCATTATTACTGCATAACAACTAATTCTGACAACAACAACAAACAAAAACGTCGATTATTAAGAGTAAGAAGCACAAAGCTTGTTTTTCGATAAATGCTGCCTTCAACGAATAACAACGTAAAAACACCTTTTAATCTTTGAAATCTTTTCAAAGCTACGATTTTCATTTTATAACTTAAATAATAAAATATTATAAGTATTTAATGAATAATATGGAAAAGTAACAATGTTGCACCTATTTGTTACGATTTCCATTTTTTCAGCCGTTCAATAGGGAATTGTCACCATATTTTCCGCTTCGCATTTGCCAAACAATGATGGTATGTTGTTTTTTGACGAACACGATAAGAAATCTGATAGGTATATATGACTGACAGGTGCCATAACGAACTTCAAGAGCTAGGTAACTAGGTAGAATTATTTATTCGTATTTTACAAAAGTCAAACGACAGTAGTAAATCATTAAAAGATTTATGGCAATTCGTGGCAAATTACATCTTAACGATATTATAATATACTTTTTTATGAAATATATCTACTCAATTCTCAAAACATTTTTCTTATAAATATATGCAATGTACAGACATGACGAACTTGCATTTTTATTACATGAATACATAATTATTTAAATGGCATTCTCGTAGATTTTGCTAGATTGCAAATTAAATAACACTGAAAACCTTTCGTATTTTGAGACGGCTGTCCACATCAGAATGTCAGTCTGGCATTTTTGTTAGATTGTTAGCAGGTAGATTATATTTGCAGCACTTACATTATCTCAGCTGGATCTCGGAATCGCTCCACTAATGACATAATACAGGGGAGCCAAACTATGGCGCGCGAGCCACATGCGACACTTAGAAGGATTATTTATTTGTGGCGCTCGATAAATGTACCCAAGTTCCCTTTTCATTTTTGTGCTACTATATTAAAAATATATAATCGATCTGTATGTGTTTCAAAATGTCTTTTAATCACTAACATCTAATATAAAAGACGAAATGCAACGTTGTAACAAATTTCATTTCCGTCCAAGTTAAGAATGATTAAACTTTTGATCAACAACACCTAGATTATAATTTATTTTATTATGATTATTTATATATTTATGAATAAGTTCTGTAAAAAATACCATTTTGCTGGAATTTAAAATTCGTATTTAATTAGGGCTTGCGAAAATTTTCAAATATTGAAAAACGTCTCGAACTCTGAGCTGGCTACCCCTGACATAATATTTCGAGTGGTAACGCACAGTCGCCGCCAAGGACACGTCACCGTCTGTCCCGGGTTATTTTAGTGTTGGCTATTCTTGAAAGCTTACATTGTTTTATTTCGGGCAGAATACTGTCCACGGGGAAGTACAAGCCTATTAGTAGCGTTAAGGCTTTGGCACAGAGCACTGTCTATTAATTAGCACTTGCTACGGATACGTACCTACCAATTTCATATTTAAATAAATTGAAATTCTGTAACGTTACGATTTTAATAACAGCTATTATAGCGTTGCAATTGTCTTCTGTATTCTATACAATTTCTATAGTTATATAAAAATAACAAACGACCGTGCAGTCCATTTGATTTCCAGTTGGCTTTTGATGCGCTGTTACTCCTCAGTTGGAACGTTAAAAATAAGTATATCGCGCTTTACCACACCCTTCAGACCCAAACAGCAACACTTAACACTACTGTAATTAGGTAGAATTATTTATGGATGGTGGAGCTTCCGGAGACGAATCACAACGGGTTCTACCCGCTTAAAAGGTGGTTGTTAGTAGTCACCTACTCATCCGTTGCTTTCCCTGAAGACTTAATTGTAACGCGACGAATAAGTCTGTTATGTTTTATAAATAAATGTTTTTTTTATGACTGCAGAGGAAAGTGAGCTTACAGTCTACCTGATTGCAGTGGCAACTATGATCATCTATTGGTAATCAATTTTAGATTAGATTTGAAGTCAGCAACAATGCGCTTCTTATCCCTCAGTATTAATTTGGAATGACCACATATATGACAGAAATAGGTTTACCGATGGTCCATTCGGAATTCCATTCTTAAATACTGGTAGAAAATTACAGGTATTCTTTTTTAAATATTAGACACAAACAAAAAGTTTTGAAAAGAAGTTTCTAAACATTCGAGGGAAAATTCAGTACTTGGCCACACGGAAGAACTTGACAATTTTGTTGCTATATGTAAATTACATTTTGCTTTTAAAATAAATTGTGTTAGAATCTTTATACACGATTCTTCGTTCAGTGATGGTGTAATAACGTGAATGTACCGTTTTTTGTAAGCTTTATTATTCACAAGCTTTTATTAGCTTCGTTTGTAACTAACAATGTAATAAAATCGTGGAATTCAATTTTATACTACTTGTTTTTGTCGTATCTAAAAGAAACTCAGTATGTTTGTGTAGTTAAGATGACAATGCAATCATTTGACACCTTGGTGCTCATCTATTGTCGGAGTCAAAGATATGCTGGAAATCTTCAGTCGCTACTAGTAACTCCCTATGATATATTTAGACGAGTCCACTAGACGCTTGGTAACGAAAATCTGATGAAGCCAGGAGGTGTAGAAGAACTCTTGGTAGGTGTATAAACATCAATACCAATAGTGGTAGGTAGACCCTCGAGTTGAGGCTCATATGTTTTTTTTTCATGACTCCATCCATCCATTAGCTCTTTAAGGTCCACTGCTAGTCATAGGCCTAATGATAGTTTTTGCCAATAGTCACTGCACCTGGCATGTGTGACATTTTTTTTTGTCAGATTGAAGGAGTAAACGAGCATGCAGTCCACATAATGGTAAGTGGATACTGCCGCCCATGGATATCTGTAAGCAACATCATATAGAGCTCTACTCCCAAGGTCTGATATGATGGCCTCGTATATAAGTGAGCCGGCAACCACCCGGCTAATATATCCTTAGGTTTGCTACTCATGAGATCTACGTTGGAAAGCATCGTGTATGGAAGTATGTAAATAATTTCCTTTTGTCGTATATCTTTTATTATTATTATTATCATCATCATCGCCAACCTATTTCGCTTCCACTGTTGAGTGGGTCTCCTGATGATAAGGATATAAGCTAAAGCCCATTATATTTCTCAAGATTTAGAAAGTGGTAAAACACTTTGTGGTAAGACTCCAGAAGCACCACCGCCACATCTTCTGCCTAATAAACGCAATGTTAAGTTCTGCTGTGTTTGTATGTGTTGGTTTAATGAGGACCGATGACAATACACTAATTTGATAAATTATTATATAATATGAAAGAATCAAACGAATATGTATTCCACCTGATTGTAAGAAGCCACTTCAATATTATAAAAAAAAACAATAACATAGTCATTACAGATTTTTTCATACAGAAATCTCAGGCCTGTATGTTAAACTTTATTCATATTTTAATAAATATGAAGTCTCGGAATGAAATATAACAATACGAACTCTTTTTAATAATTCAAATGCAAGCAGCGGAAGTATTCTTTTGTGCTAAATTTTATCGCATCTTTTATATTCTACTATTCCAGTCGCGGCGCTCCACGTTTGTCGTTTTAATATATATTTAAATTAAATTTTACGATTCTTTGTAAAAGTATTGTATTCCAACAATAAAATATAGGTAATGGCATTTTAACCGCATTTATATAAGAATGTGTACAATTTATGAATTCGAAAAAATAGAAACATTTCCATTGCTTCTTTTTAGTCATCCATACTATGTTTTGCAAATACCTTTACGATGTAAGAGACGCGGTAGTTACATTTTTCTTACATCACTGCCTTGCATGAATAATCGCATAATTCAAAATTCATTAATTTTAAGTTGAATATACAGTTATGTCAAAGAGTAAGTAGCCTTTTATATATATTTTAACTTCATTATAATATCACAAAATAAAAACAAAAAACATTATTTAATCTTTACCATCCTTTCCTGTAAAATATGGGTTTTGAGTTTATTATTAATGCCAGTGATATGTATGTGACATTTTATGCAAGAATATGCCCAAAAGTATCATAACAAACTAAAACAGTGCAGTAATAATGTAAATCTGATAGGTTTTAATATACAAATAGGTATTCGCTTTTACAGCTGCACCGCGAGTTCTAACACCTTGAATTACTAACCCGTTGGTACTTATTTGCACTAAATTGAATTATTATACACTTTCATTAAAATTGGCTCGCATTAAATTTATGCAGGTGTCTGTGCATGCGTGCGGAAAAATGCGAAAAATAAATCGGCCAAATGCTAGTCGGACTCGCGCACTAAGGGTTCCGTAGCACTTATAAAAAACGACAAAAAAATCACGCCTGTTGTATGGGAGCTCCCCTTGAATATCTATTTTCTTTTAATTCAAATATTAATCTTTCAAAAAATCGCAAAAAAAAACACGGTTGATGTATGGGACCCCCATATCTATCTTATATTAATTTTATTACTTATTTTCAAAGAGAATATTTAACTAAATATTCTGTGAATGTTTCAAGCGTCTAATAGTTGCCATTATTAATATCGAGCAAGAAAATTGCGTTTATTGCACGGGATCCACTCTTGAATATTTTATTCTGATTTTAGTATTTGTTGTTTAGCGGCAATAGAAATACAACTGTGTAAATTTCCACTGTCTAGCTACCACTGTTCATGAGGTACGGCCCGTTGACAGATAGACGAACAGCGTAGTCTTAATAATAGGGTCCCGTTTTTAACGTTTAAGTACGGAACCCTAAAAATTAGCAATAAATTACAGCGCTCATGGTTGAACAATAAGCGCCAGTAGCTAGTGTTGATAGCACAACTCAAGACGAACACCAGTAATGATGGCAATAAATCCCCCATTGAATGTGCATGATGTATTTATAGCTGTGGCGGTCACCTGGGACCTTGGCGCTGGGTGCCAGCTAGCATTTACATCTCTCGGTTGTGTGCGACGCGATTATGAACGAATACAGATGTCGGTGAAATCGGAGTCGTTAATTTTGGCGTGGGCCACCAGATTACCGCACAATTAAAAATGCACAAACATTTCACGTTTGTGTTTGAATGTTGCGAATTTATTTTGAAAAATTTTTACATTATGAGCAAAAATTGTACCGAATCAGTGTAATCGTTTTTTTTTAAATACAGTTAAATACAATTGATCCATTTGTTACGTGAAATATTTAGGGGAGGGTGGAGGGTTGGGTCAAATCTTAACAAATATCACATATAGGGGAAAGGTGTCAAGGCTTAATAACACGTTTTTATTTCTTGCAAGTTACCCTAGTAAATTGGAAACAAAATTGATTAAATGCAATAAATTCTTGTCTCCTAACTTTGAACAATCTCGTGTGAGATTAGTATGTAGAGGGAGTTAGGTGCGAAAAATCTCTCTACACCTCAACAAAATCGCCGAAATCACAGTTCTAATGTACGCGCCCTAACTTTTCGCTGGTTTGTCCCAGCAGTTAACATTGCCACTTCCGTGAAAAACCTAGATATGACGATGAAATGTTTAACGGTACCAAAGCGTAATGATTTTATACTGAGCTTTCAACTACCTACATCCCAAAATAGTACAGCTAGTTCCTAACATTGTTGCGAAGAAAATTTAGATAAGGTAAATAACTCCAGCAATTTCGGATATTATAATTTCAGAGATTCAGATTTAACAGGCAAAATCAGTGTAATATAAATCTAAAAATAAATGCCTATTTCCCTTGGTCATCACACATAAACAGCTGGACCGATTTCGCTAATTCATTTTTATTGTATTTGTTATTGCCAGAAGAAGGTCGTTAACTTCTTATAAACTTTTCACGAAAAACTTGAAAATTCAAGAAAATCTAACGAGCATCGACTATATCATTTTTATTAAAGTAACCTGGCATAAATTTCAGTTGTTTGACAACGAATTCATAATTTATAGTTAAGACGAGACAAAGTCTGTCGAGTCAGGTAGTACCTAATAATTATAATGCCCTAGTAGCTAGACGTCAAAACAAGACTAACGAGAGGAAAGCGCAATCAACGTGAATGGCTTATTTTACGAGTTACGTCCGCCGGCAGTAAAACAACTAATTACACAGATTGGCCCAGTTTATTAAATCTTGGCGTTCAATATCGGATAAAGACAATATATTTTATTATAATGAGCCCCGTTTAATATCTTACGGATTATTACAAACTTTGAAGCGTGAAGAGCTTGACGGAAGGGAATATGAATAAATATGTTCTACATGATTGTCTTTCAACGCTGGCAGCATGTTAGCGCCCACAACAAAACATAAACCTGTCTCATCCCATAAGCTTTTGTTATACCTTTTGATGAATGATTAGTTTATTGAACTACTCTTTTAAATCTGATAATTTATTAATATATCTAGTTAATAGAGAGATAATAATCATTGTCATCATGAAACTGTTAGTAGATCAGAATTGGAGAGTCTAGACCGAATATACGCAACCGCCTAGCAGATAGGTATACCTATTTCTAGCGTTAACCAGTTTTTCGTTTGAGTGGAAGGGTGTGGTTGCCGATTCACTTATATATAAGGCGACTACTCGGGAGTAGCAACGCATCTGTATGCTTCAGATAGAACTCCTGCTCTATATAAAGTTGCTTATACATGTACATGGGCGGCAGTCACCATTTAGCAGACTATTTTATTTTACCAGCATTTAGACTTGAGAGCATTGATAGCCTAATGGTTAAAACTCGGCCTCTCGGGCCCGAGCTGCGAATCCCACGCACCACTGATTTTTTTTAAATGATGTACGTATTAGAATTGAATTATCACTGCTTTACGGTGAAGGGAAACATCGTGAGGAAACCTGCACATCTGAGAGTTCTCTAAAAAAGAGTTCTTAAAAGTGTGTGAAGTCTACCAATTAGCACTTGGCCAGCGCGGTGGACTATGGCCTAAAACTTTCTCATTCTGAGAGAGCACCGGCAGTGGGACAGTAATGAGTTGTCGACGACGTACTACATGCTCGCACATTTGCGTACTTCAATCTGATAAAAGAATATGTACCATTAGTGAGAAAAATGTTAGGTACTTGTATATTTGTCACTGAGAGCCTTATCTGTCGTCGATCTATATTTTTGGCGTCATAATTGTACTTACACGGGAAAGCACGTTTGAGGGGCGAGGGTTGTTTATCGATGACCTATTTTCTGAGGCCATATCGTACCCACGCTATGCCTTTTTGGTATTATTACCTATTTTGTACTACCGATGTCCTGTGGTTCTGTTAACTTTCTTTTTGGTGATTGTTAAAAATATTGAAAAAAAAACTCGGCTGCTTAAAAACTATTGTTTGCCATCAATTTCAGTTTTTTAAGCATTTTTTGTTTTTTTTTTTTTTGACGATAATACATATTTAAATTAATGTGGGTTTTTGTCAACATAGTAACATAACAGTATATGTAGTAGGTTCCTATATATTTTTTTAGAATGGTGTATATTACTAGCTTTCATTTGATACCCGTATACGCATTTGTGGCCAACCTAAGGTTCAAAAGTAATATTACTAGTGTTGATGGTAGATTACAGTTGTCTATGAGCAGCAGTGCGTACTAAGCATCAGATGAACAGCACATTTTTTTGCTATTCGTATTATAAAAGAAAATGGGAA
This sequence comes from Cecropterus toxeus, assembly GCA_018249875.1. Taxonomy (NCBI): domain Eukaryota; kingdom Metazoa; phylum Arthropoda; class Insecta; order Lepidoptera; family Hesperiidae; genus Cecropterus; species Cecropterus toxeus. Next base: position 3,942 of record DWNE01007299.1, on the reverse strand, counting down.
GCAAGCTTTTCCCGAATATCATTAAAAACATAATGTTATTTAAATCATCCGCGATAGAATATGACTTTACTTGCATGTATTTACTTAAGAATGTTGCTCTCTACAGCACATACTCGTGCAAGCCATACGTAATAATGTCTTACACGAGCGAGTAACACTTACTCATATGTAAAACTATCTAATTTTACACCCAAGGTAAATGTATTATAAAATCCATATAATACTCAGATATTTTAGTCTGACACGAAATTTCATATCCATGCTACCATACAAAAGATTCATTCACACCCAATCAAAGTATTATTAAGAACTTAATTTTATCTCGCCGTAAAGGCTTATTAATAACTAAACTACAATAAACAAAACTCTGAGGTTTATTGAGCTGTATTCTCCGACTATTGCATACGACTTATCAACATTGTATGTTTTTGTTATGTTTGTTTGTTTATAGTGTGCAATAGAGTTCTATTCTATTCTATCCTAAAGGAAAGCAATATAAAAAGAAATAAACTATCAATAGAATTAGTTATTTGGTTACGCGTGTAAGAAATACAGGTATTCTGGTATATTTTATTACAATATATCCTTAGGAAATACTGTTCGTGGTTATTTTAGTACAAGTGATGTTTCTTGTAGTTTTCTGATGTTTCCTTAATGTTTCCTGTAGGTGTTTGTACCATACTTAAGTGGTACAATATTATTATGAACACTTTTATTACTAACCGACTAAAATTTACGACTAAACGACGAATAAACGTCAATTTATTGAGTCAGGGTCTTATTAATTATATCCAAACTGAACAGAAATCGGTGGATACCAATAGTGTTTTTGTGGACATTTATGAAAGTCCCAATAAATATCGGATTAATTATGCAAACGAGCATGCAGTCCACCTCATGATAAGTTTATCGCCCATTGACGTCTGTAAGCAATTTCACATAGAACCTGTAATCTATCAGAAGTCGTTTACAAATGCGTTGCCAATCCTGAGGACTAAGATGATGACGTAATATATAAGTGAGCCGGCAACCACATCCTTCCGCCGAAACGCAAAAACTGCTTCACGGTTGAAACTAATAGGTGTAGCGGTGTACCTCCCCGTTATAACTACACTGATTCTGCCATCTGGTATAGCAATAACAATGCTGATTTGATACAGTACTACGACTCTAAACTTACCTAACTTATGAACTATTATACAAAGAACTAGTAAGGTTTCACATGGGCAACGGGAGAGTTCATAGTGCTCTACGCTGGCCAAGCTTTCAAATTCTTTTCAAAAGAACTGACTCGCTAAGACTAACTCGCACGTGACGAGTGTCCACAAAAATTAATATAGTTAATTTTTGTGGACAGGAAAACTGTTTCATTTCATACAATTAATTAGCTATATGCACGTAAAATTGAAATCAGTGGTGGCTGGGATTCGAATCTCGTACCCACGATTTAGAGTCCTAATTTCAACATTACGCCATCAATGCTTATTATCTTCATATTTTCTTGAAAAGTTAATGGTACATCGCGGATGTAAAACATTTCAAGACTAAATTCTGTCTAACTCAAGTTTATTTTTGCTCTATTTTAACACTGATCTTGATATTATCAATCTCCGTAGATACTGTGTTGCCACCGAGACTCTAGTAACTTTCTGGCTAATATTTTCACAATTATTTCATGAAAAAAAGTTCCATCGATGCCTAAATGTTTGCCCTTCGTCATACAATGCCTGTCGTAAGATGCTTCCAGGGTTGGCGGCAATCGTGGGTACTCAAACCGTCCAGCTAAGCGACTCCAGGTTTCGTTATGTTTTAATGGAATGAACTAACTTAATGTTGATTGTAATAGTCCCGGTGTTTGTACAGTAAAGGAGTCATATTTATACATTTGTCGGGGAAAACATCGTTTCCAACGACATCGTTATAACTGGTTACCGGTCTTGTGGGCGTCATCAGAGTATAATGCAAGCACAATAACACGATCATCACGGTTTCACACTACTTTTATTCCGATTAAACAATATTTCGGTAACTTAATATAAACTTTATAATAATTATGAGAATTAGACTGAGCAGCGAGTTCAAGGCACCGATCTCTCTTTAGCCACCGAATATTCCCTTTGCAACGATCCAACTCGATCCGTCGCTAGAAAATCCCAAGAAAATCCATCACATAAAACCGTCAACATCTCTCTAGAAAAGATGGCGCCTAGACCTCACTCGAGACACACGCTCTGCTCCGATTGGTCGAAGTTAATAACTTTTTTTATTATAATTTATTTCATTAATAAGGTTTTCACCTATAAAATAATGTAAGAAATTAAATAACAGTTATGCATGCAAATAACAATCAACCCGACTTATAGCTCTTACACTCTGCTCTTGCTCACGCTCTGCTCTTACCCGACTTATACATCTTTACAATGGATTTTGGACAGTATCGCTTATCACTTCAAACGCCAGTATTTAGCGAATTCCGGCAAACACTGTGTTTTGGTATGAAGGTTGCGCTAAGGGAAATATGCATACTTACCAGAAACATTCCAACTTAGTTTTCGGGAGTAGTAACGCATATGTGGCCAACATCAGGTAAGACTCTGATCTTATCTGAAGTTGATTACAGATGTCCATGGTGTACAGGTACTGCATGTTCCTTTGCTACTTCAATATTATAAATAATAATAATAATAATAATACAGTTACAATTTGCAGCAAAATTTCGTGGATATCGAATAATGCTAGAAGCGTATTTCGTGGCCCTCGGGGATTTTAAATGTCACGTGCTTTCTTCACAAATAAAACCTCTACTACGGACATCTCCCCTAGACATCACACAAGCTTGTGTTCTTCGTCGTTCTCAAGTGGACCTAGCAGCATATGAGAATTTTGCTTTTTTGTACACCCATTGGTATGTAAGATCGCAAACGAAATTACATAGATTTGTCGAAAATATTTCAGTCCTAGTGACTTTATAAAATCGCAATACTACGACGTTTTAATCGACCACACGTGGAAACCACCCCCACAGTAAACAAAATAAACTTATTATGAGAAAATTTACGATATAAACTACAGAACTGAATGTCGATGAAGCAGACCACGGAGACGAAGACCACGAATCGGCAAACGTAGTGTTTTACGCTCTCTTTGGACCAACGACTTTAAGAAGGCAGATACTGTGATACTGTAAGTGTGATGTGAAACTGTAGGTGATATTTCCTGAAGCATACTTAAGCGCTACTTTTGCTTCAAAAGTTCCTAAAATGTACGCCAAATTTTAGTGAAGAAACTTAGACTAAATTACTAATAAAAGAAATATACTGGTTAAATAGTTCACGCCGCATAACAGTAGACAGTCTTGCAAGTATCAGTTTTCGGAAAAGCGAAAAGCTGCCGGAATTTTTCAATGGATAAGTGCCAACACTCTTCTTTCCAAATTAATTATTGTTTTACGCGCCTCTAAAGCATTCTACATAATATAACAACACTCATATGCGACGGCCGCGGGCGTGATCTATTCTGGGTTGCTTGAAATTTACGACAATTTGATTTGCCCTCTTAATCTATGACAAGACGAAACAAAACTGTGTGTCAATCTCGTTTACGGTTTCCTGAATATTTAATGTTGGATTCCATCAAACACGCTAATAATAGGACGTTCGAGCAATATCAGCGGTACATTTGATTTGGTTAGCGATCCAGATACAGCGGTTGGCTAATTATTATTTTTAATTCAGATGCGACTCCTATTTTTGTACAACAACTATAAAATTTCTTTCTTTCTACCCAACTGCGTTAGAAGCTGGGTAATGTTTTTAGAGCGTATATATGTAGTAGTATGTATATATGTGTATATATGTAGTATGTAGTAACCTGTTGGTAAATGGGGAACCGCGTACTGCTAACTCCCGAACAAGACCTATGGGAGTAAGGAACGGCTGAAAA
>DWNE01007298.1:0-12357 GCA_018249875.1 Cecropterus toxeus | reverse complement strand
GATTTGATTGTACATGGGGTTTTGCATTGTAACAAACTGCGATTTGATACGGTTTGCTATAATACAGTAAGTTCCCTGATTAGTTAGAAGCTATAAAAAGATATTATTTCATTGGGGTAAATTAACGCTTTCTATACTCATAGCGCCACACTAAGATTTTCTACTGTCGTGGGTGTCAATAACACAGACGAATACAGAAACATCCAGACTACATCAGAAAAATTAATCGTTCCAATACCTGTATGGCTGACGAAGTAACCGCTCATACAGAGATCGTCATAACTGGTATTTTTTTTAAATTTTGCAACGTGCAATTGTGAGGATGTATATATGTTTGTTCTTTCACGCATTCTATTACATGAATTTTGCATACTATCTATAGCCTGGATTAACATGTGGTATATTAACAGGTAACATGACCCAAGCGCGCGGAGCCGCCGGAAAATTCTAGTAATTAATATAACGTCATCAAAATATCTTTCATTCATGGTTAAAATTAATTTTGAAATTAGAAATTTAAACTGCGTATACAAAGCCCAAATGATAAATGTTAGGACGCGTGTATGTGATATAAATACGACATTTTGACGATCCGTTAATTAGAGTTTCGTATAGGCCAATGATCAATTAATTCGCGTGTGGCGGCGGTCGGGGCCTATTGATTAGTTAGATATAACGATGAGGATATTCTAGATGAGGGTAGGACGGGGGATGGAGGCCGATATTTATGTTAAGCACCACCTATACTAATAATAATTAATGAAGTAATTTGGTTTATTTTGAAAATTTCCTGTATACTTAAGTACTTGTAGTAAATTGGATTTACTTCGGAATAGAGGTTCTCTGACTCACTTTGATATGGAGCTAAATCTTCGGTGGCCATCCTCGACGTTGCGATGAGGATCTCCAACGGAACGCAACCCTATTAATTTCTTATAACAGCAATGTTATACAAATTTCAATCTTCAGGGGTAGTAACATATCCGGGATAGCAACAGTCCGAAGAGCCATTTTTTTATATCAATATTATTAGAGAACAAGTTATACCTAGTGATGATGGTGTACGTGGTGTTGAAGAATAAAAGTAAATTTTCCATTATTCCAGATGTCCGTCGAATAGTGGATAACCAGGTGTTGTACGACAAGTATGAGGAGTTCTCGGTGCGACGCGCGCTCGCCGCCGACCCCGACACGAGGTGGTGTCCGGCGCCCGACTGCAGGTTGGTACTCGGTTTTGTTATCTCGGTATGGTTTATTTGTTTAGTCTCTTTGTTATACGATGAAGTGACTTGTCTCGCGTGAATTAAAAGAGACGGAAACTGAATTTTTAGTCTTTCCATGAAAATGAAATGACTTTAAAGTGTCTAAAAGTGGTGGAATAATTCGCGATTGGCTGGTGTTATCACAAAGTAAGTTATCTTTTAGAGAAATAATCTTGTAGGGATATTTAAACTGCTGTTTTTGTTCGGTAGATGTTGGCAAGGCAAATCTTAAATAAATAAAAATTTAGCTTCGTGGTAGCCTGTTACCGATGCATATATGACATTTCTTTCTTTCGCCGAAATATAGTATTTTTTCAAAATAAGCTGTTAAAATATAGCCAAACTTGAAATAAATACAAAAAAAATAAAAATAAAAAATAATAAAAATAGTAAAAGCAAATAAATATTTTTTCTTTTTCATGTCACATTTTTATTTATTTGTTACTTACTTATTTGTGTGAAAGCTATATGTTTTGGCACTTCTCGCTTTGAGATGAATCTGTTTGTTAGACTTCAGCGTCGAAAAGATCGTATTTTTGCGTATTGTACATTTTTAAATAGAATATAGTACGCAGATCTCACATATAGTACAACACTAAATATCACTAACACAGTTGGCAACACAATGTAGGAATTCGGTATAATGTATAGACGTCAGTATCTATCATAAGCGTAAGGTGCGTCATTTGCTAATTCCATAAACAACAAATACGAAATTATTACACTTTATGGGTCCCATTAATTAATCTAATAAACCTAATTCCCCGCCGCACAAGTGTCTGTGATGTAAATCGAATGAAATAATTAAAAGGGTAATTAGACAGACCGCTTATTAGATTCAACGCGACGGATACGACACGACATTTAGAGAAATGATTAAAGTTTGTGGTTTTTGTTAGCTTAAAATAACGGCCATTGAAGACAGTGACAGTTACATTAATAACATTTTTACTTCACAAATTAAAAAATAGAATGTACGGTATATGATATAAAACTAAATGTAAAATACTTCTGTTTTATTTTTTTCGTTTCTTGAATTAACCTAGGAATTGATTAAACTTTGAAACAGGTTTGAAACGTACTCTTTTGAAAATATTTTGAACAAATTGGAAAAGTTTAGTGTTCTTGCGTAAAATTAAAAAGCTTAAAGATGAACACCGAAAAAGCACCTCAGTTAAGGCTGCATTTTAATTAAATCCTTCGCTTACCGATCGTGTCTTTATCTATCTCGTATCGTAGTTGTGTCGTTAGGAATTAGTTGATCTTCTAAACGTTAGCGCTCCTCCCAACTCCCAACGTGTTAGTCTATGTGTGTTAGCGACGCGTAGGTGTCTCTAATGCGTTGTTACTGCCCGAATCTCTCCTTATAAGATTTATCGCGCGTTATTCACGAGAATCGCTCTATGTGTTAGCTCTAACCTTTTCTGACGTTAAGTGGGTATGTAACATTTCGTTTCTTAAGTAAGTATATATACATAATTATATATACACGCTATTATCGTTTATTTAATAACCGCGCTTACTTTGATCAATTGAGAAATGTTATAGTTATGTCATTTTATATTTAAGACCACTAGCTGGTTCTTGATTCGTCTTTTCTAACTGATTTGATTTGAAGTGATGATTATCATCCATTTTGTCTGACACTGCACGTTAGATTTCTGTAAATGTAAATTACCCTCAAATAATAAGCACATTTTAAGAAGCTTTGAATGTAAATAACCATTTTACCCCATTTGACCTGTAATAGTATATCTTTGATAATTATACTTATATTAAATTAAATTTGACGACCCGCGTGTCAGAACGATCTCCATGCCGGTCTGACACGCAGTAGGTTCCGGATTCAATCCCCGGCCAGACAAACATCTAAATGATTAGTTTAGTTTCTGTTCTGGGTCTGGATGTTTGTTTATTTGTCTTTGTGTGTCCATGGTACAAATGACATACGAGAAAATTCTAGTGTGGGGCTATGAGTGTAGGAAGCGTTTATTTATTGACCAGTTTCCCCTATTTACCCTACAGTTTCGAGGTGGTCGCGTTGTTTTTCTGTCTGTGTGTCCACGAAGCATGAGAAAATCCTAGTGTGGGGCTATGAGTGTAGAAAGCGTTTAATTATTGACCTATTTTCCCCACAGTTTCGCGGTAGTCGCGAGCGGTTGCGCCTCGTGCCCGAAGCTGACGTGCCTGGCGCCGGGCTGCGGCGCGTCCTTCTGCTACCACTGCAAGGCGGCGTGGCACCCGACGCAGACGTGCGACGCCGCGCGCCGCAGCCGCCAGCCGCCGCCGCGAGCGCCGGTCACCAGCCACAGCGAGATGGAGCACGGTCAGTGAACATTTGGTTGACCGCGATGCAGGTTTTGATAGGTTTTGGGGTTTAGCTCGTCGAACATCCATGTTAGATTAGGCAACTTTTCGCAGTTCGTTAAGAGATGTCGCTTTTTTAACATAAATTGAAAACTGAGATCTTCAGAGCATTGTCAAAGACATTCCCCAAGCACTTAACCTGCCACAAAATATCTCTTTGTTAAGTCACAATCCGAATGATTAAAGTATCCTAGAATAAAGGAATGAGAAAAAACAGTGACGGTAATGACCAACCAAATATAAAATTATATTTTTATGTTATTGGCATGTACATATGTACAATATTTTAAAATATTTACCATGTTGTCTTCCAGGCGAAGTGAAGCCGTGCCCGCGGTGCTCGGTGCTGATCGTGAAGGTGGAGGACGGCTCCTGCAACCACATGGTGTGCTGCGTGTGCGGCGCTGAGTTCTGCTGGCTATGTATGAAGGAGGTCTCCGATTTACACTACCTTAGGTGTGTACTGGTTTCACTAAACTATTTGTTTTAAGCCATGTAGCCTTAAGTAAAAGTTGCTTACAGATGTCTATTGGAGACCACTTAATGACGTGAAAAAAATTGTTCGTTTGCTACATAGAATTTCCTAAAAGGAAAATCTATTTTAAAATACGTGTCATGTCTATCTCGTAAAATTTAATACACACCGACTTAACATTGTGTATAACATATTTGGCCTTTCATTAAGTATCTAAACGGCACTTTAGCAGAAAGTCCTGTTAATTCTGGAAACTTAATTCGTTTCGAAGATTATAATTTTGGTATGAAATAATATCGATGAAAACATTTTTATGATTTTCAACCTTTAGAAAAGTTAGTCTCGTTAATACAATGCATGTTTTTCTAAATAATTTTGTTATTCTTTAAATCGCAAAAGAAAAATAAAATCTTTAAATCTAAATTTAAATCTCATTAATAATGTCGTTTCGATTATAGTCGTAACGATTATACATTTATTCCAGTCCGAGCGGCTGCACGTTCTGGGGCAAGAAGCCGTGGTCGCGCAAGAAGAAGCTCCTCTGGCAGCTGGGCACGCTGGCGGGCGCGCCGCTGGGCATCGCGGTGGTGGCGGGCGTGGCGCTGCCCGCGCTGCTGGTGGGGCTGCCGCTGTGGGCGGGCCGCCGCGCGCACCGCCGCCTGCGCCGCGCCAAGCCGGCCCGACGCCGCGCCGCCGTCGCCGCCGCTGTCGCTGCTGCTGTCAGTGTCATTTGTCAATTAGATTTTATTTATAAACATTGACATTCTCATAATTTTATATCTGTAAATTGATATATTCATAATTTAATTAATGATTTATTTCATAGACCTTCAAATGTATTTGCATACCTCATTGGTTAGGAAAAGCGATCAATGAAAATTTACCTGCAAACAACCTTTTTCTGCAAATAAATTGAATTGAATTCTATTTTCTCTGCATCACCGTCGTGGCGGGCGTGGCAATGCTCGCGCTGCTGGTGGGGCTGCCACGTTCGCTCGCCGTTGTGGCTTGCGTTGATGGTGGGGTTGCCTTTGTGGGCGGGGCGGCGGGCACAAGAACGATTGTTATGTGTGTAACCGACGATGTGTCGCGCTGCTGTCATTACCGCCGTTGTTGCTGCGTTGAGTGTTGTCCTGTTTGTGTGTTTACTAGTAACGCTAATGATTGCTTAGGTTACGGGTGGGGCGTTGTATGCACTGGCGAATGCGACGTGCAAAGCCAGAGTTACGGTGCGGGTGTCGATGTTGATACGAATAGAATTTATATTGTTCTTTTCCTGTTGTAGTTTCTGTTCAAGTTTTCTGTGATATTTTGGGTTAACAGCATAGATAATTTCACTATGTTTTAGTAGTTTGTTCAATGATCAATAGCTTTTCCAGAATTTTCAAAAATAAATGTAACTATTCGATCCTGAATATTTTTATTGTTTGCGTTCTTTTGTTAGTTTTACTGTTTCTGTTATTGTATATTGTCCAATGTTTTTATATTGTGTGTTATGTATGTCCCAGCTGGTGGTGTCCCCGCTGGTGGCGGGGCTGGCGGTGGGCATCGGCGTGCCGATCCTGCTGTTCTACGTGTACGGCGTGGTGCCGGTGTCGCTGTGCCGCGCGGGCGGCTGTGCCTCGCCCGCGCGCGCCGCGCCGCCCGACGCCGCGCACGACCTCGACGCCGCCTCGCGACGCCTCGAGCCCAGCATAGGTGGGTCCATATTGGTTATATCCGGATATCCGATACATCCGTATCCGTATCCGCAGATATCCGACGGAAAAGAAAGATCCGTATCCGTTACTTTTCTTGCGGATCTTTTACGGATCTTTCAACTTATTAATTTTCAATTGATAAGATATATAGGTGATTAGGTAGATTTAAAAAAAACTATTAAATTCAATTCGCATTTCTTGTACGAAATATACACAAACGTTTTCTATGCGGCTCAGTGACACACTAAACAATAAACACACAAAAGTAATACCCGCGCAAAATAAGGTGAAACATGTCCTGCTACGGAGTGACATTCTGGCAGGCATGACATCAATTATCGTTTCAAGGTCTCGCGCGCTAACACCGACTGAGTAAAGAAATGAAGATCCGTATCCGCGGATCTTGACACCAAATATCCGTATTCGGATCCGTGTCCACGAATATACATTTTTAACGATCCGGCACATCTCTAGTCCATATACATCTTGTACGAACATTCTTGGATGCTCTGAAGATCGGGCTCAGTGGCGTGCCTTGGGAGAGGCTTATGTCCAGCAGTGGACTGAGACGGGCTGATGATGATGATTCTTGGATGACATCGATTTTCGAAATCAGTCGGTGTGGATATAATACTCTTGAGTGACATCGATTTTCGAAATCAAGTGCTATATTTTGTGGTTACGTCTAATAAGGTTTTTGGAATAAAATTATGTTTTTATTCCAAGCATTCAAAAATCTATGATTTGGTTTTCACGAATTAAATTGGCGAATTGTCCTATTAAAAAATCTTTTGGTAACCAAAACCATGCATACACTTTTATAATTAACCACCATTCACCACATCATTAATCCACGCTCTTACACCAAAAAGCAGGCACATTAGAAATACAATATGCACACTGTTGCCGCGGGGATATGTCCCTTATTAAATGGTATCGACTCCACTACATGAAAATTTTATTTAAAGTTGTTTTGTTTTTTGTCTGCAGGCGACGCATCCCTATCAGCGGGGTCAGCGCACGCGGAAGCTCGCGCGCCGTCACTAGCGGCGCTAGCGGGCTCGCTGGGCGGACCCGACGCCGCCTCGCCCGCGCTGCGCCTCGACGCCGACAGCGCCAGCGCCGCCAGCTGGCCGCTCGACCTGCCCTCCACGTCGACACGCTCCGCCGCGCGCCTCCGGAGCCTCTTCCTGTACGGGTCCGCCGCGCCGCCCGACCTGGAGGCGGGCCCCTCCGCCCCCGCCGCCGCCCCCGCGCCGGCCCCCGCGCCCGCGCAGCTGACGGACACGTGCGAGATCCGCGCCAGCCCCGAGCGCACGTAACTCCGTCCCTTGCGGCCGTTGACCCTGACGACAAATGAAGCGACCGTTCTCGACATCGACACGCTCCGCAGTCTCTTTTTATATGGACCTGCCGCGCCACCCGACCTGGAGGCGGGCCCCTTCGCTACCACACCCGCCCAGTTCACACACCTGCAAGATCCGACACACTAATCCCGAATACTCGCAGTATGTTGGGCCGTCTTACCCTCCGGGTATGTCATATGCTACGGCTAAGTCAATATGAAAGCGGTGGGCAAAGATTTTTGGACTATGAGGGGCTCCCTGCCCAGCCGATTCTCAAGGAGGTCGAATCCCTATCATTAATACATAATATTACAATGTTAATAGTAGTACCATTGTAATGTTATGTACAAGTGTATAAGATATTTATCAGCCCCATTAAAAGGGTAACGCTCGTAACCGCCTCCGTCCCGTACGGCCGTATGAAGCAAGGAGTTACGTGCATTTTACCTTGACGCCGAATATGTTGTCAAACGACTAAGTGGACGGGCGCTCTGACGTGACAATCGCTTGCATCGATGTGAACGTTAAAGACTAAAGTTTGTCCGGAGTCTGTTGCCTTTTGATCCGGATATAGCTGAAAGTGCAACATACCTAGTGCGTAACAATACATCGATATAAGATATCGACCAGCTCTAGTGTTTATCCCCTCCGTAATATGAAATTGATAGAGAAATTGTAACGTCCCGTACATCGATGTGATTGTAAAAATATGAAAGACTTTACCCGATGTCGTCGTTGTTTTGTCGTAATAGCAATCGTTGATTAATTTCAATATTGTCGGTGCGAGCGTCTCGCGAACCGAACGTAAGTATCTATCAGGGATGTTATGGATATAAAATTCGGATCTAGATACGAATACGGATATAGAAATAATATTATACCGGTTTCGGATACGGTTACGGACGTGTAATTTTTTCGGATTATCCTTTAGTTTCGGATCGGTTACAGATATTATATTTTTAAGGGATTCTGAACGTAAAATACAAATAGGTAATTATTTGATTTTATATCTATGTTGGCATTTGCTATTACAATCAGTAAAATCAGTTACCTATAGCTACCTAATCAATCTTAAATGTTATTTACTAAAGTAAAAAAAAATCTCGAGATATATCCGAAATTAACCGATTTTTTGTTATATTAGATATGTTTAAGGTTATGGACAGATTTTTATTCCGGATATCCGATAGTTTCGGCTACGTTTACGAACCTCCATAACATCTCTGGTATCTACAATAATATAACGTGTTGCAATGCGATTGGACTGTTTTTATGTTTAATTTAACGATTCGGTATACGAGTTGATATTAATATGTGATCGTTGCCAGCCTGTACCTTTGATGATTATTATAGTCTTTTTAGTTAGACTTCTAACCCAATACATTTGGGTCCATTATCATGGAACTAGACGGTTGCCCGGAGCTTCGAGAGTCCTTGACGGATAAGTTATTGGTCAGTCTCAACTGTTAACGAACTAATATTAAGTCATTACCTGCTTTAGGAGTTATTTTTATGAAATGTTTACCGGAGTCAGTATATTACATTAGTTACTATTTTTCGTCATGTGCAGACAATCTACTTGTATTAGTTAAGATGATAACATTTATAAGGTGTCATGAGATTCATGGCCTACTTATATTCAAGGATTTTTGTGAATGCTTCGGGTACACATGAAATGGCTCGCATTATACCCTGAGCCGCTGCCAATAAGTGATCTCGATGGTGTAGAAGTAATACTTACCTATATAATGAATGTAAATAAGCGATTTAGTTTTATGTAAATATATCTTAATGTTGCCGTGATTTACTTAAGCAGTCATTACAGCGAGGGAGCTCGGTATTGTAGTTAGTTGGTTACTATTATTTCGAAACAACTTGTGACAACTTAATTAGTTATAAAATTCGCCAAAATGTTACATAGTTATATTGTATTACGGACGAAGTAACGAAATAGACTCCTGGTAGGTAATAAAGGATAGAGCGCTCAGACGAAAGTGGCAAAGAAACTAGAGTTGTTCAATAATTTTGTATATGATAAGATGTTGTGAAAAAAGAAACTAGAATTTTGTATATGATAATCTGTTGTGAAAAACATTAATAGAAACCCGCGACAACGAAATGTTAATCCAGTTTATATTGTTCCATCTGAAACACTTTTTCATATGTTTTGTATAGTTAGTGTATAGTAATATTTGTGGCTCACAATGTGTATAGTGGACAAAATCTATTTGAGATATAGAAAGTGTGTGTCTATTAGAAGTCTATTTGGTTCGTTCGTCTGTATATTGTATGTATGTACGTATGTAAGGCACCGGACGGCTGGCATTCTACGATAGACGCTTCGCGCTTACAGTGCAATGTTACTCTATCCGATATTTGTGATACTTTGAATAATAATTACTATTAATGATCTAAATTATTTAATTTTTCACGTTTGTAGGCGAAATGTAATTTTAAGCGATAATTATTATGTTACGTGAATTATATAAAGTGTAAAACTATGATTAAAATCTTGATTAAATCTATCTGTTGTTCTCATTTTTCTTCCGGGATCAATATGGTATTCGAACGAATACTGCACAATATTCGTTCCAATACCAAATTTGTTCCGAAATCAATAACCGTTACCTACTTTTAACATAAACCAAAACTGACTCAATGCTGTCATCATTTTCATTGCTATTCTTTTTCTTATGATAAGAAAATTATAATTATTAGTATTGCTAGAAGTCTCATCATATCTCGTTGAATCTTAAAGTTATGCAATACAGTTTTAATACGTGTGGTGACCCATTTTAAAAATAACGTTACTGCAATGAGTTGCAAGTATTGCAACTGCCAACCGGGAACTTCCAGACCAGGGAAATTTTAACCGAATATTCGACCGTAATTAGAGGTATATTAGATATTCTTCCGAGATCAGATTATATTGTTTGTTAAAAATGAATGAAGTTGTGTTCCGCTACGTAGCTAAGAATAATTTTTTGAAACAAGCCTAAAGAAACTTTAAGTCACTGGTTTGATTAACACGTTTTAGAATAACCGTTGTATATACCAAAAATGATGCTATAAATATGCTTTTATTATTAATGTGGATAAAATAATTACAACAAAATAATATCTTAAATTATATTTATTAACATCAACAAATACCTTCTATTTAGAATAAATGGGTACATTAACATGATTGGAACTTACATAAAAATTATACAAATAAAATGCAATTATAATATTCTTTGCGTAAATTATCACATTACGCTTATAATAATTATAAAATAATATTAATTTCACTGTTAATCATTATTGAAATATGTATCATAAAGATTAAGGATATACAACGTAATTCTATAGTATGATGATTACTAATTATCAAGAAGTTTAGTTAAAAATGTATTATATTGAATACATTCTATATTGACAGTATCTAAGCACTTAACAATAGTGGTGGATCCTAAACAGAATTAACGAATTTATAAAAAATATGAGGGAACAAAAATCATTTTAGTAATTAATGATTTATAAGGGGAATATGTATTTAATGTCCTATTATCTAAATATCTGTGTTTGTAGATAGATATTGTAGAATAACACACGTGACGATAAGATTTAAAAACACAGAATAAATAAAAACAAAATTCTGTTAAGATGTCTCCAAATCGTTACACAATACCAAAACGTCACTAGGACACATTATTTATATTTACAATTTTGCACAAAAATTTAGGCCGACAACGATCAAGTATTGAAAGTATTTTAATTACACATAGATATTCTAAAGTTCTTAAGAATAGTTTTTTCACTATATTTCTATATTATCTACCAATAGGCGTTTATACACGAAGCTAGCGATAAAAGCTACTTTATTTATTCCTATTTATACTTAAATTAAATATGTCATGAGACAAACAAAATAAATATTAATCAGGGTATAGTTTCGCTTCCTGAAAACACAACTCTTACTTAGTGAGTTATTACTTTTATTACTTAAACAATTTTGGGCTGCAACATGGAATTTTATGTGTGGAGGTGTCATGGCGTAAAGTCTCCATTTTAACTAAGTTCTGCGCATGCATTTTCTATTACTTAACCACATTGAGCGTAATTGGCCACATATTCTTAAATATCTTCTTATAAACAAAAATGTAGCGTAAATTACATTATCTTATATTTTTATATAATGATGAATAAATAGTTGAAAGGGGATTATATTGTATAAATTATTTTACCAACGATTTTTAATTTCTATTGGTTATCTGCGATTTATCTTGTATTTTTAATCCTACGAAATTACAGTCATTTTAAATAACATTGTATAGGGGTTCAACAAAACAGGTAATCCAAAATTTTGTAGTTTCTTGCTCACGCACATAGAGAACGAGTGAGAGATAAATTTAAATGCCGGCATTTTGTATAACTTCCTATAATACAAGTATTACATAATATTTATGACTATAGAAGGGAAATTTTGATGATGTATTTATTGATGAAAGAAATGGGCGATTGCTGCTTATTACAATATACTGAGTACTCATATTAATTCATATTTAAACCGACAAACAGTAGAATTCGAGCTCATCTGTTCACTAAGTTCAATTGCTTCCGAGTATGGAGTTTAAAATTCTACGTTAAAAATTAATAGTTCTTACTGTTATCAAATTCTTTATAGATAAATATGCACTTACGCGACAAAATGACAATTTTCTATTATCCAAGTGAAATAAATTGTTAACCACACATGAATGAATAAGACATTTGCTGCCGTCTTTGAAGTAACAATTACAAACTATACAAGAATTTTTATTACTTATGCAAAATTAAATTATTTCGTTTATAAATTAGTTGGAACAAGGCAATAAGTGGTATATGTTATAAGTATACCCACTTGAAATTAGAGAGAAAGTCAAATATTAACAAAAATATCAAGACATTATTAGGCTTTATGTTCTTTCTTTTCTTTTCTCGTCTGTGCTACGATGGTGAAGGGTTTCAGACTAATTTCTCCGTCTATGACAATGTGTTTGTTGGAGTGGGTACTTTTATTTATTTAGTTTACTGTTTTTTTTTTTTATAATCATGAAGTAGTAAACGAGCAAGCAGCCCACTTGATGGTAAGTGGTTACTGCCGCCCAGGGACATTTGTAAGCAACTTCATATAGAACAGGGGTTCTATCTGAAGTCGACCACAGATGCGTTGCTACTCCCGAGGA
>DWNE01007297.1:0-12357 GCA_018249875.1 Cecropterus toxeus | reverse complement strand
AAAACTGAAAATCTTTTTTCCTGTAAAATTTGCGTTTTGCGATTACTGGATTGTTGCACGGGGGCGTCGATTTGTAAATCAAGAACATAAAGTGGCATCATTGTGACCATATTCTGTATGAGTGAATGTGTAAGAATCTAAGCTTATTTTATAAAAATTCCCAGGTCTAGCGATAAAATGGGACACGCCGCCACCCTACGACCCGGTGTGGTTTGCGAGTGTGCAGACCCATGCGAACGTGCCAGCACCCAACGAGACCCGGCTGTGGGGCTGGGTTTATGTGCAAGATGTTGAGTTCAGACTCTTCACTAGGTAAATCTATTTTAATAATAATAATATACTTTATTGTACTCAAAAAAAAAAAATAAAAAAAATAAAAAAAAAAACAAAAGGCAGTCTTATCGCTAAACAGCAATTTCTTCCAGAAAACCTTACGGTGCGAAATTAAAATGACTATAAAACAGAAAGACAAAGTAGGGTGTGAAAACAAGTAAGGAATTAGTGCAAAGTACAAATTAAGGAATAAATTAAAGTAACATAAATTTCAGAAATTCAGAGACAGCGACAAATTTATATATTTAATGATAAGTTTAAGTTACGTCAGTTTAAGTTAAGAAGATAACTGCGTTATTTACTCGCATATAATACACATTTTTGATGTGAAACATCTTTAGGGGCAGGTAAATTCGATTGTTGGCGTGGAGATGCTTGCTTTATATTTATTTATTTTTGTGCCATAGATGTCATTTTTGCACTGTTCATAGATGGCGTTATTTTCATTATGCTACATATTTAGTTTCTGTCGCAATCTTGTATTTTAAGCATATTACTTGTAAAAATATGATGTTTTACATCTACCCGCTATCTTTATAATTTGCAAACATGATAAAGAATCAAATTATTACTTGAAAGGAACAAAAAACTGTACAGTAATTGAGAAAAGGTACATTTTTTGAAGATAACCTTTAACTATTAAAATACACGTCTATTTTTCGTCTTAGTGTAATTCTACAATAGACGAAAAATAGACATGTATTTTATCTAAAGTTAAACTGAAATATACTCTAAACAGTGGAGATGAAGGTTTTTTCTACTGAAAATGGTACCTATTAAAAGATCACTTA
Source organism: Cecropterus toxeus (assembly GCA_018249875.1). NCBI lineage: Eukaryota > Metazoa > Arthropoda > Insecta > Lepidoptera > Hesperiidae > Cecropterus > Cecropterus toxeus. The sequence continues at coordinate 11,233 of DWNE01007297.1, read as the reverse complement.
GCGCAAGTCGTTTATTTAAATAGTTTTTATCCATGGCTAAGTAATTTTTAATATTTACGAACGCAATATTAAATATTTCTTGGAAAATATAAAACCTAGTTCTACTTTATTTAACTTACATTGTAAGTAATTGTTAAAAACTAGGTTGCCTTTGGATTACCGTGATATAACTAAATTAAAAATTTCCATAATATAGCTTTGTACTTAATTTAATAAAGGAAATACATCTATTATTTCTTACAAGGACTGTATGTAGGTATTTGTGTTGGATAAAGAAATACTATAAAGTTCTCTTTAATTTCAGTCCGTTGAACCCCTTTTCTATATGAGTTGCTTACAGATGTTCATGGACGGCAGTTACCACTTACCATCAGGTAGACTACATGCACGTTTGCTTTTTTAATCAAATAAAAAAAAAACGTTACAAAATTTAATTAACGAAAAAATAACAATTAATTAAATATTTGTTTTAACCTCTTGAGTGCTTTGTCTTTTAGATGTGAATATTAAACTTATGTTGAACGTACATTTTTTAATTCACCTGCTGCGAAAATTCGCACATTTCATGGGGCTTGTTACTCATTTCATCGCATATTACATAGGCTTACTCTTATTTGAGGTGATTTTCTTCGTCCGCGGGAGAAGCTACATAGCTGGAATTAACTTTTTAAAAATAAAATTAAGTAGCAAGCGAGCATGCAGTCCACCTGATGGTAAGCGTAACTTTATATAGAACAGGGGTTCCCTCTGAAGTCGATTACAGATGCGTTGCTATTGGTCGCCTTATATAAAAAAATAGTTGGCAACCAGACCTTTCTATCGAAAAAAAAAACCGTCTTTACGTTAGAAATATGTAGGTGTGTCGCGGGCGGTGATACTTCCCCGGTCGAGGTTTTCTGGTTCTACCGCCTAGTAAAACTTAAAATTTAACCCTCGTTCTATAAGCAACAAAATATATATTATTACGTAAATATCAATTAAAGGTATATTTCTGTTTATTTTTGTTATATTGTATATATTTCTTTTATATGTTTATTTCTTTTTATTTTACAGGCGAAATCCATACGAGTACCAAGTTCTCAAGATTAACGATTCATCGTCTCTACAAGACTCTTATTTCAATTTCGATAATAAGATCAAAGTGCTTGCCCATGGATGGCTTAACCATGGAAATGGGCCCATGCCCGAATCAATCAAAGAAGGTATGTAGGTATATAAGTTTGCGTGGTGGTAGAACCATTTGTGATTTGACATCGGGAGCATCTCCCTCTATATTTGTCTAATAAGGGGCCGTCCATTAATCGCGTGATGTTATTTTTGGATTTTTTTAAGCCCCCCTCCCGTCCCCCTTGGTGATCTTAAAATTTAATTATTTCTCAGTCCTACAGTGTTTTACGTTCCAAGTAATCGTAATTTTCTTGAAGATTTGGATTTTTGTATTGGACGCTAATGCTACATGCAATGGTGTTCCAATAAAAATATCAAACGAGTTCCAATTCGGAAGTGCCGACAGAAGTAAAAACTTGAATATGAATATTAACGTTGAGCATTTTGCGCGAATTGCTCTAATCAGAATAAAAGTATTATAATTTACGTGGCATAATAAAATATTCATTTACTGCGCTATCGTTTACAAAAATGACAATTTTTATACATTAAAAATTGTATACAATTAATAATTAAATAAATCTGTAATAATCGACATATGATAAAAATACTATTAATAATATAATTAAATAACATAAATTGTCTACTCTCCCTCCGTCTTACCAATTTTCGATCAGGTCACGTGTCCTGACACGAATTTAACATAAAAAAAGTGCACAACGCCGCTAAAGAAGTTTTCTCTTCAAAAATTATTGATTTTTGACGTTACTAGTTATATCTATGTATTAATTAATGTAGTTAATACTTCGTATTTCTAGACCGGTAAAGACCATCGAGCGTCGAACATCGTTACGACCTAGGAGATTTCATTCGCATTTGGACTTGTTGAGTCGTCCTATTTACAAGCTAAACCTCTTTGCGTAAGGCACTTTCTAGATCGTACCAGTTGCTCGTTTATTTATGTCCATTCACTTAATTGGAACTTAAGACTTATCTGCTTTACTACCTTTTCTAAATGAGAAACCTTTGACTAATCAATTTTGGTTGGTCGGTTTGAGAGGGTCTCTCTAAATTATCAATTTCACCGAATGTAGATAAAATAACACAACTTTATTTAAAAAAGTCTGAATGAATTAGAGAGTTTTACGTATTGTTCTATGATTATTGAAAATGAACAAATTTACAATACCTATGTCTAAAATAGATATACATGGTTACAGATATACCTACATGGTGATAGGCCTTATTTTATCACTTCTTTGGGGGCACTCCAATTCTCGAAAGTTGTAAGGTCATGTTTTAATGTTATGTAGCGAGATGTTTCGAAGATATATAATCTGCCAAAGGACAAATAGAAAATTTTCATTTCATAGAAAATTCTTCTTTCTTCTTTATATATTGGTAAAATGATATAATTTATAACTGAAGCCACAGTAATTGAACCAGTAAGAACACAGAAGTGAAATGAGAGGTAGACTGAGTGCGGAGGGTAATGTTTTCTCGAACAGTTTTGTATGCAAAATTTTATAATTTATTTACATAACTCATACTTAATGTTTTACTTATAATTTAATTAGGCAGGATAGTGGAAGTGTAGTCATTAATATATGGAGCTCTTCAAAAAAGGTGTGAATGAGCTCTCTTTCAAAGCCAGCAATGCATTGGCGATCCTGCACAAATGTCCATAGGCGACGGTGACTATGTGCAGGTGGTAGAAGCAAAGTAGTTCAACAGGGGAAGTACCACCGCCGCACCTATTTCCAGCGTGAAGCAGTCCATGCGCTTCGGTGGAAGGGAGTGGTTGCCGGCTCACTTATATATGAGGCGACTAATTGAGTCCTCAGGAGTAGCAACGCATCTGTGATCGACCTCAGATAGAACTCCTGTTCTATATGAAGTTGCTTATAGATACATGGGCAACAATAAACATTTACCGACAGGTAGACTGCATGTTCGTTTGCTACTTCATTCTTATATTTAAAAAATATATATGTTTCCGCAGCCTATCTCAACGTAAGTGACATAAACATAATCGTAGTGGACTGGGGCAATGCTGCGAACGTGAACTACGTTCTGGCGAGCTACAATGTGGCTATGGTCGGCCACTTGCTAACCGAGTTCCTCAACTTCATGAGTGGTGAAGGTGTGTCGATGGATGACGTGCATCTCATTGGGCACAGCCTGGGGGCGCATGTTGTGGGTATCGCTGGTGCATATGTGAAAAAAGGACCAATAGATACAATAACTGGTAAGCGAAGACGTATTTCAATGTTTTTAAGTTACTTTAAAAGTTTTAATTATTATCAATCAATTATAGTCTCAGTGCTGGGCTCCGGTCTTTCAGAATGAGAGAGTTTTCAAGCCATAGTCCACTGGGCTAGTTTAGCCCGAATTGGTAGACTTCACACACCTTTGAGGACTCTTTTTTTAGAGAACTTTCAGGTGTGCACCGTTAAGCAGTGAAAGTAAATCAGTGGTTGTAGCTTCGGATTCAAACCTCGGACTTTCGATTGAGTGGCCGAGTTTCAACCATTAGGCTATTATTACAACTGCTGAAAAGTTTTATTATTTAATATTAATCAATGGTTAAGTGAAATAAAGTTTTATAAAATTACAGAACTCAAAATAACAATTCAGGCGTTCTACACCCTTTACTAACATTACCCGTTACGAGATAAGGAGGTTATTTCCTAAGTGTGAAGACTCATGATATTATAATTTGTTGATTAATTTCTATCTACGTTAATTTACTTAAAAATTAAGCACAGAAACATTTGTTAGCTTAACATAGCATAACTTGTATAGCGAGGTTATATAAATGTTTATAATTTTACGCCCTATACGTTTCTGCTACAGCTATTTCCATATCTAATCTAATAACAGCAGACTTAGACGTTGCTATGTATTGGTTTGAATGGTGTGGTAAGGAAGATATACTTATAAATTTTGAGTGTAATAAACTACCTACCTTTTTTATATAGCTAGCTTAAATTAGTAAACAAGGATTTCACGTAAGTTTAAACAGAAAATAATGTAAATTATATCAAAAATCTTGAACAAGTAAGTGTAATTGCCAAGCATTATTTATCATTTTTGTAGAGTATATATCTCGTTAAAAAGTGATTTTCCCTTTCTCCGAATAAAATACAACTTCCTAAGACTTCTGTAGTTGGTAGATGCCTACTTACATAATATATTTTGGTTCGGAGAAAGTAGGCGTTTAGCGTTGTAATGTATGTGTTATTTATTCGAAAGAGTTCTATAAATACGGCGATAAAAGCTCCTTTTCGTTAGAAAGTTTTTCAGGGAAATAGGTACGATGTAATTTGGTAGAAACGAGGCGGAACGTCGAGGAAGCTGTTACAGCATTTTGTTCTCGGTTTTTGAACAAAGCAGTAATACTATCAGAGGATCAGGCTCTAATGAATGTATGTACGTTCAAGCATTGTGGGGCCTTAGAGGTTATTTTTTGTAGTACAGATTTACAAGACGAAGTTTAAGTAATGAATTGGCTCTAAATCCTTTTACGAGGTGCAGCCGTTTGCCTTGCTTGTTTCATTTGTGTAAGCAAAATCCTGTTGTATACATTTTGTAGCTTTTTTGGCCAATTGGTTTTTAGAATGCAGGTGAAAAAGTGCGATAAAAACAGCTTAAGCATTTGTATTTTATTCAACTTTAGCTATAAATGGTTTCGGTTGTACCATATGCATATTTATTACAGCACCGGTTTGTTTTGGTTTGCTTTCGAGATTAAATCATATTTGGCGTTTCAACTTACCTTTCAAATCATCTATAATAAACTTGTAAGACAGTTTTTGAAGGTGTAATTTGAATCCGGAGGCACAACAACCACCCACATTTCTATCTGTCTGCAATGTTAAATTTTGCTTCATTCTGATTTTAAGGGCGTGGTAAGGGAGATATCCAAGGCATTCCAACTTAGACGTTGTATATGTGTGAACGACCTAAAGAAGAAGGATCTAGGGTTGATTACAAATGTACATATGCGGCACACTTACCACAAGTGCCATTTGTGAGACTTTATTATATCTTTAAAACGATCACCGTTTATGTTTCACCCATTCAATTATGTGGACAAAATATAAATGGTGATTGAGAAAACGTTATAAACTCATGCCTAATAAAGACACAGGACTAATCAAAGGTTAATTTTCCATTTCCATATTATACATAAAGAAACATAAATGAATTTGGCAATGTTTTTGTTTCAGTGTTGCAATTCTATTAGTTTTGTCTTTATTTAAAGGTGTATTTATATTTAAGGTCTGGACCCAGCGCTGCCATTATTCACGTTAGGCAACAAAGACGCTCGTTTGGACAAGCATGACGCTCGTCACGTAGAGGTGATCCATACTTGCGGCGGCTACTTGGGCTTCGCGTCGCCGCTCGGCCACATCGACTTCTACCCTAATGGCGGCACTCGGCAGCCCGGCTGCCGCTTCGATTACAGAGGTATTATGCAGGTGGTATGAATGGTTTTGCGATAGTGGAAGGTCTGGTTCATAGTTTTATAGAAACGGTCTATGGTTATTTTAAAGACAGTGTAAGTAAAGTGTGGTTCATTGATAAATGTTTTATAGAAACGGTCTATGGTTATTTTAAAGACCGTGTAAGTAAAGTGTGGTTAATAGATAGATGCTTTATAGAACCGGGCTATGGTTATTTTTAACACAGTGAGTATAATTGTTCATAGAGAGTTTATAGATTTCAAGAACTGCGAGATACGGTTTATGGTTATTCTATGTATATATAGGTATATACAATGGTGTGACTTGTTCTTTTTATAATATCAAATATCATTAATCTTACGTAGAGAAATATTACAATTATTATGCCAGGTAGTTAATCACATGGTAATGTTTAAATATGTCGAAATTTTTTGAAAAATTGCTCATAATTTCTTCTTTTTTCGATTTTATTTTGTTGATTATTTTTTTTTAATCGCATGTCTATTGTATATACAGACGAAACATTCAAAAATGACAAATTGCACACAGTAAATCATGAAAGTAATATCCGAAAACGTACTAAAAAGCAATTATTTAAACATTTTATTTAATATTATTACTCAGTTATGTATCATAGTGAAAAAAATTGATTGTTGGGAGTTAAAATTTACCTGCAATAATTTTTTTAACAAAATAACTTACAATTTTAAATCCAATACTTCAGGAGGCCGATGTTTTTAGCCGGTTTTAAAAAAAGTGGAAGTTCAATTCGACTGTATTTTTTAAAATAATTTGGCCGTTATACACACGAGTGTTTTTGATGGGTTATATAGCTGAGAAATAAAATCAAATTGTGTCTTATTTCTACTAGCGTATTCATGTCATTGCAAAACAGTTCATTAATATTATAGACGGGACAATATTAAAGTTAAATTAGTCATACGTATCCGGTTCGTATCCACGAGAGCCGCCGCAGTCCGACTCGCTCGGAAGTTCCGCTGCACTTGCGACCGGATTTACAATTTATACTCCCAAAAGCCACAAACTATTCTAGTCTTGGTTCATTGAACTTGATCTGCATATTAATGTGTTTGAACCTTTGATATTGCAATGGGATTTATTCACAGTGGGATTGTTTTTAAGCGTAGTATAGATAGTATAATAAGAGGAGTTCGTATGTGAATGTAGGTAGGTCTATTCTAAGACTTTACATCGGTATACGACCCTTTATTAAAAAAGTCTACCATCTAAAATTGGTTTATAATCATACAAAAGTTTTAGGAGCTTTTGTGATTACAATCCCGCATCGCCATTGCAATTTTACGGAAGCGGGTAAAATACGGAATAGTATTGTAAGGAATAAGTCTTTCTGATAAAGTTATAGCAAACGAATATGCAGTCTAATACATGGCAAGTGTTTTCTGACGCTCACCTGTAATACGTAACTAACTCTACATAAGTTTTACGTGTAATAAATTACAGATGTGTTGTACTCCTGAAGACATAGACCGTTGCCTCATAAACCAGCCGAACCGAGAGGTCAAAAATAAAAAAAATATATATAAACAAACAAAAAAGAGAAACTCGCTGAGTCGGATCCTCTCAGTTGAAGTCGTGTTCCGATCCGGTGGTAGTGTAAGAAAAAAAATTGTTACTGACAATTTGTAACCTGTAGGGCCCTGTAGGTCTTTGCAAAATGAAGACATTTCGTTTCCTGCATCTTTTCCCTCTCACCGAAACGCATAAGCTGCTTCACGCTAGAAATATGTGTGGCGGTGGTATCTCTCCGGTCAAACCATACTTGTTCTAAAACCTTTAAAAATGTGTATATAACATGCTCGCCTCCTATATCGAACTAATAAAAACAAGACAAAAATACACCTAATATCCCATCCATCTAGTATCCCATGATAAACGACTATGAGAAAATAACAAAGTCATGGGTTAAGCATTTAAAATGTTTTTACGAAAGACCGTCCTTTATTCCACCTTAAACACACATTTACTCGCTTAGAAATAATTTTGTGGATGTTTAAGGGTAAATTTGTGACGAAGTTTTTGTTTCTCGAAACGTTACTGAGCTGATTGTGGTTTATTGTTTGTTTTCTTAGTAATTTAGAACCTTAGAAATACAGACAGTATTACGGACATTGTTACAAAAAGACAATTATGTAACCTTTTATAAGTTGATCGAAGGTATCGTAGTAGTAGGTATATAGGTAATACATTTTCGTAACGACACTTTTCCTCATAAAATAATTCAGCGTTCTTGCGAATATGCGTGCGTTTGTTTAGTTGGATATGTATATTCATATGTTTGTATATCTCACTCTATTTGTAAACGAATGTTTGCGCTAACTTTTGTTTATTCTAAATTATACAGGGGGTAGAACCAAAGTAGTTCAAACGGGGAAGTACCACCGCCACACCTATTTATAGCGTGAAGCAGTTCTTGCAAGGAAGGATGTGTTTGCCGGCTCATTTATATATGAGGCGACCATCTTAGTCCTCGGCAGTAGCAACGCATATATAAATTTGCTACAGACGTCCATAGGCGGCAGTAACTACTTACCATCAGACTGCATGCTTGTTTTCTACTTCATTCTTATAAAAATATATACCTAATTGAATTAAGTTAGAAACTTTCATATAAAAGTAAATATTACTTTTCACAGGGCTCTGCGCTCACAATCGTGCACATATGTTTTTCTCGGAATCCATTATATCTGACGTGCCTTTCACCGCCGTACGCTGCGAGAGTTACGACGAGCTCTACTACCAGGGCTCGTGTAAAGGCACGGGGGAGACCCTCATTATGGGCGGATTTGATATACATTATGGGTGAGTTACAAACATTGAGTTGGTAAGCGTATAGACTTCTAAAATTCGATAATGATCACGAGGCATCAAATAGACTCCTAATAACATTAACTCGTATGTATCAGAGAAACATGAAATAATAAATTATCTAAAATACTCTAATCACTTTTCTCCTATAAAGGAATTAAATACGCACATACACGCGCGCACACACACACAAACACACATACACACACATTCACACCCGTACCACTAGCACTTTATAATTTAATATAGGTAAATTTAGCTAATGTATATTACTACCCAACTGTATTGATTTAAACAGGTATAGAACCTATAGCCCTTGCGACTTGTATAAGTAAATGTGTTTCTATGAATAAAAATATTTTTATTTTTATAGAATTAGCAAACGAATGTGTAGTTCAAGTTATGGCCAGTCACTGCTACTGTGGACATCTGTGATCAACCTCATAAGATTAGAATGAGGACTAAGTTAGAATGCTTCGGTTAAATATGTATTTACCCCGTTTATTAAATTAGTATCAGTATACAAGCAACGCTTAAATATTTCTATCATTAGATCGAAATAGGTGTGATAAAATGTACTTTAAATTCTTTTACGAGTAGCTAAAAGAGGAACAAAAAAGTGTAAAAGTCATTTGTCGGAGCAAGAGACCATAATTTCAAATAAAAAATACGATACAAGGAAAATGGGGTAGGCTTGGGTAAATTAAGTTTAAATTAAATGTTTTATTGCTCAAGAAATGTCTACGGATGTATATTATGATGTTTTTATTAGCAAAAAAACCGTTTTTGTATATGTTTCGTACTAGAGTTAATATATATTTCACAATAACTTAAAGTTAGGTTAGGTTAGGTTTGTTTGCGATTTGAACATCATTGTACATTTTGTGAGTTTGTATGTTTTTAATAAGATATTGAAATATATTTGCAAATATTAGCTATTTCTGTTACCGTACATGAACTTCTTTGAACTACTCGTATTAAAAATTTCATTAAATTTTTAAAATTTGCTTTAGGAGTCTCTACTGTTATTTTATCTACGGTGTCGAATTTCCACTTTTTAGAGCGGCGCTAAAGCTCCTTGTCTGTGAGATAAGTGCTCTAATATCATGTTGCAAATTGTTGAATTTTTATTAAAATTTCTTAACCTCGGCACCAATAAGGTTCAAGTTTTCTATGTCAAACGTGTACCTACCTAAAGATCTCTTTGTTATATAAGAATAATATTTAATTTCAGACTAAAAATATCAGGTTATTAATTAGATAATCGGTAGACTTAAACAGAAATATGTAAATCATTGGTAAATGTTTCAACTATCTCGGTTCATGAGATACAGCCAGGTGATACACAGACGGCCAGACGGACAGCGGTAATGTGGTTCCGTTTTACCCTTTATGTATCAATCCGGTAAACAAATGGTAAAAGCCCAACCCTAAGAACAGTTCTAAAGATTTAAAAAAGATATATATACAAAATTATATAGATATATGTATCAATAAACTTCTCCAGTGATTTACTAACACCACAATATTGTCTAAGATTTAATGTTAAAGGATTTAAAGGGAATGTATTTTACTTATTATAAATTGAACATAAATAATGGTCAATTACTTAGTTCAAGTTGACACAAACTCATTAAATGATAATACGTTATTTTGTATAATATTTCCAATATTCACATAGTAATATTGGTAGCATATTAACGAGCCAAACAATATCTGTACGGAAAATAAATTAAAAACTCGTATATCCTAACGTGCAAACCGTTAATCAACATCATAAAGGGACGTGCAAAACAAAAAGTATTTGGCAAACTCTTTTGTTTCGGTAACCTCAAAATTCCGGCAAAGCGTACGTTCCGGCATTGTGTTCTCGTTAGGAATTAGTAGGAAATCGCGTCACGCCAAGCATTTCCATTAAGCGGTGCAAACAAAACAAGTAATTTTAACTATTCATGAACATGGTTAACTTGTTCAGCGTTTAATTAAACAAAGAACGCTCGTTTGTAAAAGCGGTGAATGTACGAGATGACGCCCATTGTTCGTTGCAGGAAGGACGGGATATACTACCTCAAGACTAACGCAGAAAGCCCCTACGCCCTTGGGGACCCAGTTTAGGCGGTTGTCTCACGAGGAAAAGCCGCGATGAACGACATTTATTACAGAAAAATATCTGAATATATTAATAACAGAAAAGTCAATGTGAATATGTTTGTATAGTTTTGTAAGTTATTGTAAATTGTATGCATCTGTCTGTTTGTTCACGGAATGTAATTATTATTAAGTTTATATAAATGACAGCTACTAGTAAGTTTTAATTTGTAACGTTGTTACGTAACTTTGCTTACGTTACAAATGATGTCTTGAGTTCTATCATATTGTCTCGTATGTATTGTGTAAGAAGTTGAACTTTATACTAATAAAGTATTAATTTTTTCATGTTTTCATATTTATTTATTAAAGTAACAAAAAATCTATTTTTGCATAACATTTATGCATATTAAATAAGTCGTAATAAATTCTTTTTTGTAAGATTGAAGTAGCAAAGGAGCATGCAGTCCTTCTGATGGTACATTCATACAGAACAGAGGTTCTATCTGAAGTCAAACACAGATGCGTTGCTACTACAGAGGACGACGGCCGCCTCATATGAAAGTAAGCAGGCAACTACAACCTTCCACTTGAAGGAACTGCTTAACGCTAGAAATAGGTGTGGCGGTGGGACCTCCCCCGCCGAACTACACTGGTTCTATGTACCACTTTTCATGTCCCTGTACTACCCGGGCCAGCATAGGGCTACGGTATCCCCTGCC
>DWNE01007296.1:0-12358 GCA_018249875.1 Cecropterus toxeus | reverse complement strand
TGTGAGAAATTTTCACTCTTCCTAAGGGCCCCACACAATTTTATACGGGGCCCCGTCAAAGCACGCTACGCCACTGACTACAATGCTAAATGCATTGTAATAAAGTGGTCCAGTGCAATCCGGGCCTCACCCAGTTGATCAGGAACTCCTTGCCTAGCAGTGGGCATAAATACTGGTTGCAGTTTTAGTAAAGATCTATTGCTAAGGAGGTTATTGTTTGCGGATGCATGTTGAAGTCCTCAATGACATTATTTTATCAACTCTAAATATGAAGCGTTGTTACTTCTGATGATGGTTCCACTGAAACGTAAGAACTTTTGCTGTAGTGGGTTAAAAAAGTCAAGGAAATATAGGAAAAGGTTATATTTATATGAAGAACATATTACTCAGACTACATCCACGTCTATCTTGAGTCCCATGTGGTATGTAACTTGAACGTTCTACATGTTAGGGAGATAGCACACGTTCTAATATTAACATAACGTGTCTACTTTAATATGTACATATTCTTCTAAAAATGCCCTCATAAATTATTAACCCGAATTGCGATATCTAAAGTTGTTACATTCGTTCATTTATAAAAGCAAATACGTTAGTAGTGAGTCGATTATTACGTAAATACTTTAACCTCTTTCTTTGTCTAAAATTTTTATATACTTATTTCATTTGTATCTAAATAAGTTTTAATAGAGACGAACTATTTTCTTGCGGCTCCTCCTGGTTAGGCCATGTACTACGATAAAATGTACCTATCCTATTTGTTAATCCACGCCATAAAGTATATTTGTATACAATTTCCCATGTTTATATATTTGTTAGATTGTCTATAGACGGCAGTGATCATTTACCATCAAGTGAGTTCGTACTAGATTGTTTAAAAATAATTGAAACAAAAATCCCGACTGCTTAAAACGATTATTTTTCACGACTATTCTAATGACATGTCACACGTCACAATCCGTCAAGCCGTTTGGGCTGTAGCGCGTGCCAAACGCTACATACATACGCTCAAAATAAATTACTCTCCTTCTAACGCAGTCGGGTAAAAGACCTGTATTCATCTTTGTAAAGTTCAAGACCGTGATAAATTTTCCGGTTGTAAACCGTGTGCCAAGCCTGTACGCTCCGTATTAATAAGCTCAATATGTCTAAGCGAAGTGGGCGAATATTCTTTTGACGTTCGCCTTCGGGAGTTTGACCCAAATACATACACGTATGCTGCAAGTCTCATGCTAACATAATTTTCTTTCCAATTTAATGATGAGTACCTACTTAATAACCTATTAAATGGTACTCTTCATTGGTAATAAGTGGATCGAACAGGACTAATTAATTTTTTAGTGCTTTCTGTTGCGTTTATTGAAAGCGAAATTACAGATTTGTCGGTAAGATTTGAGTTATAGTACCGTAACAAATCGCGGTCGTATAATGTTTTAATGCAATCAATATAGAGAATAATATAATACCCATATTGAAACAAAAAAATGTGATTTTATAGAAGTTCCACATATGTACACCATTTTTGTAATTACTATATGTAAATTTAAAAAGATATAATTATTTAGTCGTCTGAGCGCTTTGCCCTTTCGGGCTCTGACCTGGTGAGCGGCTGGGCCCACCGCACCATCTGTTTTTTACGATGGCATGCGACTACACATACCGCCGTCCTTCTCGGGGTCGTTTGGTTAGACGGGTCGAGCTTCCACCCTTGCCGCTCGCAACCTTGAGAAGCCCTTTTAGTCGCCTCCTAAGATAGGCAGGGGATACCGTAGCCCTATTCTGATCCCGTAGCTACAGGGACACTGTGCCAGGGAACGTTATCTACGTCCGCGGCGCCTCCTTCGCGCGGGATCTGCGCGCTCTCTGGCCCGTTCGGCGTCCTCCTTCGCGAGCATGACGCGGTCGCAGAAAGTAACTACGCTGTCCCATGCCTCGCCTGAACGAACCACCGAAGCAACGACAGCCTCCGGAGAGAGGTCGGGCCCTACACGCTGTACCAGGTGTAGGGCCCGACCTCTCTCCGGCACTCGGCCTGCCACGCTGGACAGTGCTCGAGTGTATGCTGCGCGGAATCCTGGGAATGTCAACAATGGTGGCACTGCGCTGTGGCTTACCTGCCTATTCTATGTTAGATACTCATCGAAGCAGCCATCGACGCATCTAAGGTTGTGGTATCTAACTCACTTTCATTTGAGATCATTGTAATCTTTGGGAGAGTGATTGGCTTCGGTAATTACGTTAAAAAAAAACCTCTGTTCTATATAACGTTGCTTACAAATATCCATGTTCGGTGGTGACTACTTACCATCAGGTGGATTTCACACTCGTTCGCTACTTTATAATCTTATATTTTAAAAGTAAACTTAAGCCTAAGTCCTCTGTATTCCTATGGGACGATCACTGAGGTACAATCACCGTAGCCTAAATCACGCTCTATCGACATTTAACCCCTTTGAGAACTGTCCGGGCAAAGGCGAATCCCTGGAGAGTCGAATTCTTTATTCTGTATCTTATTGTTAGCTATTTACTCTAATGTACCATGACATACAATAGTGAACTTACAAAAAATACATATTGAAAATATATTTTAACAATAAATACTAAAAATAATGTACAGCTTTCTTAAGAGGCTTATCTATGTATTATAGATAAGCTTCTTTAAAAAAGCTGCTTTTAGAAAATAAACATAAACGCTTTCTACACTCATAGCCCCACAATAGGATTTTTTTCTTATGTCGTGGGTGCCATGGACACACAAAGACGAATAAACAAACACCCAGAACAGAAATCTAAACTCATCATTAAAATTTCTGTCTGGCCGGTGATCGAACCCGGGACCCACCTCGTGTCAGACCGGTATGGCGACCGCTCCTTCACGCGAGTCAACTCTCCACGCGAGAACGCAATTAATAGGGTTTGAATTTGAAAATGGTTTCTTCAGCATGCTATATTTGAACAATTTCGGATAATAGAGGACAGGACATTTCGGATAACAGCTCGATAAGTTGTTTACCTACTGTTTGTTACCTACCTAGAACGACGGGCAGACGCTAGCGTGTTCATGTCTACAAGGTTAAAGTTTAATTCTCGTGGACTATTTTGAAATTTATACCCCCGTAATACAGTTTAATACGTTCGGTAACTAAAGTGCGATGTAACGAACTAAAATCGATAGTTTGTTGAGTGAATTGAAAAGCGTAATCCATTGCTGCTTTTCGTTCGACGTGGAAATAAAACAATGTTATTTTGATTCAGTGCACTCGATTCTGCAGCCGGAGCATTTTATTGTGTGCAAACTTTCAAAGCTTTTGCTACGGAATACCGGGTGTCGTGGCGTGTCGGATTTTAATCAACACAAATAGATGCAAAAAGATGAGGCGGTATGGTTTTCGCTTTGTGCGCTAAATACATCATACTCATTTTCTGATTACAGCTTTATGCTTACTGACATGACATTCTAAATGATTTTATTCTTATACTAGTGATCGTTAAACCATTATTGTGCCACTGCTGGGAACGGGTCTCCTCTTACCGAGAGGATTTAAGCTATTGTCCACTATGCACGTCAAAACACCATTAAAAAGCTTTGGTTTTTTTTTATTAGAGGAAGAAGAAGAAGAATGTATACGTACTTAAATGGACTCCGAAAGAAATAAAACAGAAAACCTTCCATACATGTTTATGGAAGGTTTCTTTTCGTATAGGTCCCATTATTATTTTTATTTCTTTTTTCGTTTTGTATTATTTGTTTTGTATTTTGCGCAAAAAATATATTCTGTACAAAAATTGACCTTATACAAGACACATAATTATATAAAATAAAATATCTAATTTTCTTGTTCATTTTAGTCATGTACATGACAGTCATAACAGAGATTTCTTTCATGTCAGACATTTCCCTACACACAGTCAGAACAGGGCCCTCAGGAATACAATATTCTGCGCTTTAAACAATATTTTGCATGCAGTAATTAAATTACACATTAGTCAGGATTTATTTTGGGAGAAACAAATATCTTGACGTAGTCAATGGTAGACTTATGACGAATAAAATTGTGTTCTTAAAAGCATTCTATGAAGCAACGCTTTTGTGGCAAGCCCAAGGTAAGGATCTTATCTAGGTGATTCGAGGTGAGAAGCTTTTCCTAAGGGATCGAATACTTTAATACTTATATTACAAATAAGTAAACATTAAATATTCTGCAAATATAGCACGAAGTGAAGTGTAGTCAATTTTATAGGAACTCCGTTAAGCCTTTGAAGGGATTAAAGGAATAGTACAAAGCGCACGTAACGTACGATTGAATTTCCTTTCAGCGGCAATACTTTTTATTCACACTGTTGCTAATAACGTCGAAGCGGATTATGCGAACTGGTTTAGATTTTGTAACATTCATCAAGAATGTACATACTCGTAACATGTTCTTTATTTCAATTATAATGTAGACTCGTTTACTACCAAACGAGCATTCAGTCCACCTGATGATAAACGGTCTCACTGCCCATTAATATCTTATTGACCATCATTTCAACGACCCACGTGGCGAAGCGGTCACCATATCGGTCTGACACGCTGTAGGTTCCGGGTTCAATTCCCGGCTAGGCTGACATTTGAATGGAGAATTTAGATTTCTGTTCAGGGTTCTGGATTCTCATTGTTTGTAAATTTGTCTTTGTGTTCATGGCACCCAAATCTAATGTTTACAGGCAAGGCAGCCAAACGGATAACGCGGTTTATAGAAGTAAATTTAATAGCATATAATGTACTTAGTGTTATTTGTACTAACTATTTACCTAACTCCCAACAATAGTGCGTAGTAGCGAGAAAGTAGGGTAAACAACTAATTTATTCATAAATGCTAACGTTTTACTAAACAAAAATTCTTACACAAATACTAATGGCTACAAAGTAGATACAACTTATCAAATTTGCCTGACAACAATTAGTTTTACCTACTTTAGTTTTTTAAAAAGAGTTTTGTGCTCAACTGTACAGAATTTTATTACCCTGTTAGCGTAAAATTTTGAAGCTATATTTTACTGTGGCTTTATTATCTACTTATTTCCACAAAGTAACGTTTATACTAACACTTGACTAACTTGACAAAAGAACACTTGAATTTCGTAAAACTATAAAAGTGAATATGGAAACTTGTAGTAAAACCCACTGTGAGTCAAACCGTTAGTATGTTCTTTAACTTTGAACATAACACTAACCCCAAGTCAGTTGGTTGGTCAAGCTTTGAGCAAAACTTTTGTGTACGGCAGAACTTATTTTTACTTTTCGCTTACATTTAAAAGAGCCTTCATCCAAGTTCCACACACATGATTTTAGATTTTAAACATAAATTCCTCAATTATTCTATTACAAACTAAAAATAGTAAAGTATCAAATCCTGTAATGTAAATTCATTACATTAAGGTGAAATTTTCAACAAATCGGTTTATTAATTTCTAAGATAATGTATCTTAGAAGTAAATAAATATGCAGAACTAGCGTATTCCCGCGGTTTCGCTCGCTTAGGATACGTTTACCTCGGTTCTGAATCCCATGTGATACTGCAGTATATCATGTGTTAAGCCAGGATTTTCACTATCTCATTGCATAGTTATCAAAAACCGACTAGTAGTTGTAACTAACACACATGCATCCCTTAAAACTTTGGCTTTTACAATATTAGTAAGATTAGACAGTATGAGGGATAAAAATGCCATCATTGGTATTTAAGAATAACGCACAGGCAATAAACCTTTATTTATCTATCTGTATGAGAAGTATTTTGTTCAGTCAAAACGTGATCGAGATAAAATCATTTGGCTTTTAAATAAAGATTGCATAAAAGCGATGACAATAACAGATTTTACTGGCAGTAATGAGGGATTAAACTACGGTCGGAACGCAATGAAATCAGAAAATCGACAGAAATCTCAGTTTCAGTGCGCACTTTGTTCACTTTTTGTTTTTCACCGAATGTTTTATTTAAATTATCTTTGAAATGCAACGTTATTGTTGAAAAGTGTTAACTTAGTAACTAACAGTAAATTAAACAGCTTATTTTAATCATCTAATAGAATAATATGACTAACAATAATGATATCAGATTTAAAATGTATTAATAACAACTCTAACAAATTGTTATCGGTTTATAAGAAAAATACATGAAGATATTTTTATCATATCTATCTCATCTGTTGGTAGCGATAACTACAAACCATGGACAAAATTAATTCACCCTTAATAGGATGAGAGTCATTTTTACCTGGAGTCATCCATAATCTCTTACTTACTGCATCCTTCAAACAAGAGCAATGCAGCCTATTACACTGTAAAATATACAGACCATTCAAACTAGAGACCGCAGCCCTTAACACTATTAAATAGACAGCCAGATATACGATAACGGGATTGTATTTTAAGTACTTTGAACCCACCTACACGTTCCGCAATACGATCAAACATTATTGTTTGATAAAATACCAACGTGAGCATAAATTCGGTTTGTGCAAAATATTAATAAAAATTTATAAGCCGTAGAGTTACGATCACGCCGCCTCCGACACCGTGGAAATAAATGGCCCGATAGTATGAAAAAATGTGTTTATTTTAGCGATATCAAATAAAAGTTAATGGCAAATTCTATACCGCTTACGTAGATATTGGGTATTCTCAATATATTTCACTATGTTATGGTAATTGAGGTATTGGAACACTAACTGGACGTCACTAGGCGACTAGTTATTTTGAACTGGACCATATTATTATATTTTAATTGGTTGAATGCCATAAAAATACGATAAAGTTTAGGGTTATTCCTTTATTTATTATGTTTCCGGTTATTTATTTGATTAGTAGCGACTGCTTGCAACCTATCTGGGGGAAGGGACACCACGGCCGCTCCCAGGCATGATAACCTAGGTTGGTAGGAAATCTCCCTTTTTTATAATATTGAAGTAGCAAACGAGCATTCAACCTGATGATAAGTGTGTCGCTCATGAACCAGAGTCTTACATGAATTGCATAGCTACTCCTCCTAATTGAAACGCCTCCGATAAGTATGTATTTCTCACCATAGTCTTTCAAATCAAGACAGTAGCGGTTATCGGCTGTTACTAGGCAGAAATAGGTGCGACGGTAGTGTCTGCCGAATCTAACCACAAAGGATTCTGCCATCCTAATAACTTTACCCCAGTGGTGACACCAGACAAAAATACATCCACCGATGTTAGCAACTTCATTGGTTGAACTCAACCCCGGATCCAGGGGGAGGCAAGCCGGGCCCATGCCCCGGGGGGCAAGTTCATAGGGCGGCAAATTCCAACTTTGCAAACGAATACGCAACAACAACTCATCATTGATTTAATTTTGAATATTGGGACGCCTAGTCAGTAGGAAGTGGATCTGATGGCTAAAATAATTAAGATGGTATAAGTAAATTGAAGTGGGCAGGGGCGGCATTTTTTAAGTTTTTGCCCCGCCTAAAAATAATTGAAGATCCAGGGCTGGTTGGACTGCAGTCTCACAGCACCAATTAATAGGTTTATCGCCGCACATCGTAAATCAAAAAGCATCAATGACTCTAAATCATTGTTAGTCTAAGCTGGCAATTAATCAGTTATGACAGCAAATTAATTATCACATCACGGCATAATAATCTCCATAAAATATCTGTATTTTATTTTCCTTAAAGGTGATTTGTTAATTAATTACCCGATACCATAACAGAATTAATTAAATTGGAGCTTGACTTATGCGTCTTATAACAACAAATGTTCACGACTAATCATAAATATATATTTTTTTGTATCTCCTTATCACTTCAATAGCTACGACACAAAAAATCAAGGTAATTGATTGACAAGTAGAAGAAAACCATATCCTGAGCAGCTATATCGATGTATTATATATGCATAAACAGATACATTTATTGTGTAATTATTGGTTAATCCTTTTTAGGGTTCTGTGCCGAAAGTGTAAAAATAGAACCCTATGTAGACTCTGCTGTCTACCTGTCCGTCTGGCCGTCTGCTCATCTAGCCGTCTGTTTGGCACCAGACTATATTTTGTAAGCCGTGATAACTAGAAAGGTGAAATTCTCACAATTCTTTTACAGCTATAATACTACAACATAATAAAATAAATATTTAAGGGGGCTTTAATACATGAAATGTGTTTTTTCTCATTTTTGTATAAATAATGGTACGAAACCCTTCGAGCGCGAGTCCGACTCGCACTTGGCCGATTTTCTTATTAGATTAAAGTGGCAAACGCAGCAGTCCTAATAGTAAGTGGTTACTGCCGCCCATAGACATCTGTAACTTCATATGGAACAGGGGCTCTATCTGAAGTCAGTCACAGATGCGTTGCTACTCTAAAGGACTAAGATACATACATACAAGATCATACATCAATGAACCTAATTAACACACCTGTAGCATACATAACAAATTGATTTGATGACCCGCATGGTGGAGCCGTCACCATACCGGTCTGACACGCAGTGGGTCCCGGATTCGATCCCCGGCCAGACAGAAATGTAAATGATGAGTTTAGATTTCTGTTCTGGGACTGGATGTTTGTGTATTTATCTTTGTGTGTCCATGGCACCCACGATACAGGAGAAAATCCTACTGTGGGGCTATGATTGTAGAAAGAGTTTATGTTTTATTCTATTTCTGCTTAGAAATAGAGGTGTACAACTGTTTTGGCTATGCAGACGGATGGAAGCCATTGATTAGGGTTTAGATTAAGTACGGGTATAGATTGCTGATCAGGTAGGTTGATAGCATATAGATTGTCATCCCACAACACCACAACGCTATGTACGAATGTGTAGATTTTTCACACGCTACAATATGTATTTTTGCGGCAAATATAAGTTTAATCAACAGAAATTAGAAAAAACTTTGAGATCTTGATATAATTCAAAAAAATTGAAAATTGTTTTTGTTGGATGTTTTTTAAGGGTACTTTTAGGGATTCTTTTTTCATATGATTTTACATCGCTTAGTAAAATTTATTTTGTCTTATAAATTTTAGGTAATATCTTTAAGTTAAGTATACCTTTGTGTTATGTTCAACTTTGAATCTTAGGTCAGTCATTCAGTTAATTTTAAGTTGGTAAATAAACAAGTTTGTAGGAGATTCTCTGATTCAATAATACTGCAGAAAGCAGGTCAGCTTAACTTTTCCTGCTAACTCTTCCACACACCTACGCTTGTAAAGTTTTTGCACAAGTTAAAGTAAACTGGTCTAACCTTTTTTATTTAAACCTTTAAAAGTATTATTAGTTTAGCTATTCTATTATAACAAGTTCTAGAAAGTTAGTATACATGCTTATTATAAGTCTTCATAACTACACTACCATCCATTTTAACACTACCATGCGGCGACTATCCCAGTCCTCGGGAGTAGCAACGCATCTGTGATAGACTTCATATAGAACCCCTGTTCTATACAAATTTGCTTACAAATGTCCAAGGGCGGCAGTAACCACTTACCATCAGGGCTGCTTGCTTGTTTGCTATTTCATATTTATAAAAAAAGCACAATTTATTTTATAACATTTTAGTGCGAACTAATGACAGAAGGCAGAAATAAGCATGCAATTGTATTTTTCTTTTTTTTATCATAATGAAGTAGTATACGAGTATGTAGTCAAGTAGCCCAACTGAAGGTAAGTGGTTACTGCCGCCCGCAGACATCTCCATCTTCATATAGAACAGGGTTCCTATCTGAAGTCGATCACAGATGCATTGCTTCTCCAGAGGACTGAGGTGGTCACCTCATATATAAGTGAGCCGGCAACCACACCCTTCAAACGAAACGCAAAAACTGTTTCACGCTTGAAATATATGTGTCGGTGGGACCTCCCGGGCGAACTACACTGGTTCTACCAATTATTAGGAACAGATTTTTTAAGCGAAATGCTTTAAAAGAAGGGTAATGTTTACGAGCATCTTTTAAGTTTCGCCTAAAAAACCTTTAAAAGAAGCAATGTTTACGAGCATTTATGTATATTTTATTTTCTCAGTACGCTCTACAGCGCAAAGCTAAATTGATTTTAACATACGAGTCTGGTTCAATCCCTATTAATTGTGGAAAGGACATGGGCTATATGAGGCGTCTGTAAATAAAAAAAATGTAACATCGTTAATAACATTAAAACAATAGACCCGAATTCTTAACACAAAATTCATTCATTCGTTTGTTCATAATAATATATATATTTAATTTAGCGCTCAAGTATAAGTATTACAATGTATTTTTTGATTGGTCTACTTACTAGCTTTCATTTGATACCCATATTGTCGTAATTGCAAAGGAATCCCCCCTTGCCCCCTCTTTTTCTCTTTTCCAGGCACCATTTTAAAAAATGATGTCTATGCCTATGTCACTACACAAACTGGGACGATTCTACTCATATGTCATACATCACAATCTGTCAAGCCGTTTGGGCTGTAGCGCGTGTCAAAGAAATGCACTTACATACATACATACATACATACTTACATACATATAAGTTACATATATACATACATACGCCCGAAAAACATTAACCATCTTCAGAAGCAGTCGGGTAAAAAGGGATGAATATAGTGAAAATACATTTGTCATCGCGTGTATCTCCTTATATTTAATTATCGTAGTGCTTGTTTTCCCTTTTCACTTAATAACATTATTGTAATACACAATGGGGTGTATTGTTTATCTTATTTATATTGGTTACGAATAAGCTTTCAACTTTATTGAAATTTCGAATTAATTTCAGTTGTTTCAAAATAACGCCCTCTGGGAGTAATAGGGTTGGCAAATTTTGTGTACGACCGTAGTCATTACAGGTATTTGTTAAACAAAAGAATGGATTTAAAGCCATATCTACTGATTTAAATAAAAAGAAGTCGGTTAAAAACTAGTCGTACTAGACCGCACAAGGGTAAGAGAAATATTACCCACGATCATGAAATAAGTTCTGAAATATAAAGCAAATATCAATCAATCCGACAGAGAGTGCGTATGAAAAAGGATATAAGTTTTTGTATGAAAATAATGAAAATGTCCACTCCTGTCTTTATTAATCACTGTTTAAAACTATGATCATGAATATTACGCGGAGGATATAATGTTTTGTGTGTGAAATACGGCCGTTGCTCAATTAAAATTTATAACTACAAAACCCATATTTATGTTAGGTTATTAGCGCGCTTACACGAATGAATAATGAGTTCGAATAAATTGTTTATTACTAACTTTTACGTACTTATATTTTGGTAAGTATTTATTACATGTAGAATATTGAGGATAAACCTTGCCCTTTCCCCTATTTCCAGGTGTCATTTTTAAAATTATATAGCCGATGTTACTTTCCAAACTAAGACGATTCTAAGAATATGTCATACGTCACAATCCGTCAAGCCGTATGGGCTGTAGCGCGTGCCAAAGAAATGGACATACAAACATACATACGCTCGAAAAACATTACCCTCCTTCTGATGCAGTCGGGTAGAAATAGGTGAAATTATGATATGCTGTACCTACTTTTTGCTTTTAGAACCTTTTTATTGCGTATATACCTATCGTATTTTTTGCAATAATACGTAAAATAAGTAAATAAAAGTTTGAGTATTACCAAAGAACCTGGCGTCAAAATATTTCAATATTTTTCATAGATATTCCATTACAATTATACCGAGATCGAATAAGGTCGTTCTTATTCAACTTCATAATTCGATTCCGAAGTTCGATCGACACTTCGGATGCAAAACTTGTCGAAGACGGCGATTCTGTTGTTGTTAAATTTCACCTTGCGCCGTTTGTGATAAATACTGTCTAGAATTACGGTGTGCTCTCCTTAACTAATATATCAAGTTACTTTTAAACTACTCAGCTGTCTACAATCCAAAATTTATTTAATTTATTCATATTCTTTGATTTGTTTTGATCCCGAAAGAAAAATAGATCAGTGCGAGGAAGACGCGCTAATTCGCGCACGTTCAGTTTAGTACCATTTTCTATAAAGAAATGGCATTTTTAGTATTTGTTGTTAGAGCGGTAACAGAAATACATATAATATAATAGATAACAGCCTAGCGACAGACGGACTGACGGACAGACGGACAAATAGACAGACGGACAGACGATCAGAAGGACAAACGAAGTCTAAGAAATAGGGTTCCGTTTTTTATCTTTGGGTACCGAAGCCTAAAGAGGATTGATCCAAACACACGGATTTTGTATTCTTTTTTTTTATATAAATACGAAGTAGCAGCCCACCTGATGGTAGGTGGTTACTGCCGCCCATGGACATATGTAAGCAACTTCATATAGGACAGGAGTTCTATCTGAAGTCGACCACAGATG
>DWNE01007295.1:0-12359 GCA_018249875.1 Cecropterus toxeus | reverse complement strand
AAACATACCTGGTTATACCTGGCTGCCAAGCAGTTGCGGCCAAGTATACATCGGCAGCCACGGATTTTAGAATTCTTTACATACAATGCTATGATGTGGATGATATTTTATTTCAAAAACAAGTGTACGAAATTTCTTTCCGAAAATTATTTCACATTAATGTGTGTTTACCGGCTCACTTATATATGAGGCGACCATTTTAGTAGCAACGCATCTGTGATCTACTTCAGATAGAACCCCAGTTGTATATGAAGTTGCTTACAGAAGTCCATGGGCGGCAGTAACCACTTACGATCAGGTGGACTGCATGCTCGTTTGCTACTTCATTCTTATAATAAAAATAACCGAAGCTAATATACCGAATGCTGTTTCTTATATATGTTGAAACTAGCGACCATAGTAGGTACTTGCTTTTCCAAATAACAATAATTTGTCCTACAATGAGGTCACATTGCCTGTTACGTTCAAAGTCATTTTTTATGTCGGCCATATTGTACGACGGTTTCACGTGTTGTTTACCTAACTAACGGTAACTGTTATATTATTATTAATTCTATTTATGTAACTCCATCGTAATAATAGAAATTAAACGGGTAAATGAAAATAATTAATAAAATTATATCTTACACTGGACCGAATTGCATTAACCCCTTGGTCTATGTTGAGCGCCATCACTTTCGACTTTTAGGAAAAAGAAGCTATTGAGTTCAAAAAACAGCCTAAGAATTTTAATACGGATGAATGTTTTAAGTTAGCACAAATGTGGAACCTAGTGGTTACTTCATGTAAATTACAAATGAGGCAAAATTTGGCGCATTAGCGTACAATGAGTGTTGTATTAAGATATGTAATCTAAAAAAAAATAACATAAAATATAACCGACTTCCATGCCACAAAAAAAGTAAAAAATAATTCAAATATATATTGGTTTAGTACATAAATATACATAGGTTTACCTTCCCGCACACTAAATTTTCATAGCGATCATATTGTACCAACAGATGACTACGAGTATAGTATTTGATCGATATAATCATGTATCATATAATGCCCCTAAATAACACGACAGGTGGACTTACGGACTGAGTAATAACCGTGTAAGTCGAATTTGCATGAATCAGGATATAATTTCGCATATGTAAATTATTTTTATTTGGTGCCGGAAACTGAACAAAATAGCAAATAACAAAATTAAATTATACAAATATAAAATCGCCAACCAATGTTATTTTGATGTGGGGGCTTTATAAAATTTAACAAAGTAGTTTGCCGAATCCAAGATTTTTTGTCATGCTATTTATAATATTATTACTACGCAACGCAAGTCGGGGTAGAAGTCGAGGTAGTAATTTACATACACGATTCAAAACATTGTAATGTATAGAAATGCCTCATTAGTATGTGGGGATTAACGTTATTACAAAATTCTACATTTTAAAGAATACGTAATACATTAGTGCTTAAAATTTTGTCGCTTTAAAACAATTAAGCGTTCGATTAATTGTTTGCGGTCACGTGTGAAGACGCCCAAATCCTAATGCCAATGCCTACTGAGTTGTAAAACATTTGTATTGTTCGGAATTGAGGTTGATTAGCACTTCAATGAACGAATTTCATGTAGATAACGAACAAAGTACGCAACTAACAGTAAATATAAGTGTTGCAATACGGCTAAAATATTATGTGTAGATCATCACTAGTACTATTCGAAGTAGTTAAACTTTATAATTAGTAGAACTGTAGACCTTTTCTGTTTCAACTCTAGAGCCAAATCCGTCGGACTTTCCTCTAGCTTTATCAACAGCGTACTTTGTTCTAGTTAATCTTCAGGGTAGCAACGCACCTGTGACTAGCTTAATAGGACTCTAATATCTGGGGTAGAATACACATATCCATGGGCAGCAAATGACCACTTACTATCAGTGCTTCTCTTTATGCTACTACTATAAAGTAATAATAATAAAATTAAATGTGACGCGAATTCTCTCTGGCCTATTTTCGTGAAATTCAAGCTTTTCTTGGCAGAAATATGAAGCATCACTCATGCAAAACTGGGCAAATCGGAAGTCTTGGAACAAAAGGAATACAAATGGAATTTCAGCGCACCCTCAAAACTACAACCCAGTTGACATTTTTTGTCGTACTTTTGCATTTCCGACTTAAGTCTTGTGATTTACAAGACTTTTTTAGTCAACGACAAAAAAGAAGTCACCACGTCATTAACCTACCCTAAATTGCGAACTTGTCGTCGACTTTTGAGTGTATTCTTGCTATGATTGATAAACAATTCTTACATGCAATATTCGGGTGTGTTCGTAATTCTGATGATATTGATGCAGTTTCTGTGGAATTGTACTCGTGGCAGCTGGTTAGGTTTATTTCTTATCAATTGCGAGACCGATGTTAAGATTCAAAATTGTTTTTTTGTATTTATTTATGTTACTGAACTTTTTGGTTTTTAACACAGAAGTATGAAATAAAAATATTTTAACCTGTCACAAGCTCTCAAATATTTTAGTTAAATATTACTAGCTGAAGTACCCCTGCTTCGCTACGTGACAAAAAAAAATAGGTTTTGCTCACTAACCGTCGCAGATACATAAAAAGTGATAAGAACCTTCCGGATAGAAAATTAAATGTTAACTTTGTGTATGCCATCAACAATTTGTTATTTTTTAGCATTCTTTTTTTTATTTAAATTGAATATATGGAAGTCTAAAACCATAGGGTTGTAGGTAGTGACGTCACGAAAATAATCGCCATCTTTAAATAGCGCAAAATACAGAAATCAAAAATAGCATATAGACTGGCCAGTTAAATAAGCTACATCCATGCAAAATTTCATGTAAATCAGACTATGGGTTCTTGCGTCATTGAGACACAGACACACTATCTCATTTTTATATATTAGTATAGAAGTATAGGTACCTATACCTGAACTCGCAGTCCACATTAGTTAAACTTAGTCATTAGGGGATGTACCCAAACCTAGTGACCATTTCAGGGAGGGGTCTTCGAAATACCACGCTTGGTCACAGGTGCTTAGGTTTTTATCGTGTAGTCAATATAGTCACGTATCCGTTAAGGAAAACTGTCGGTTTATAGCAAAAAATAATCGAAAAACGTATTTACAAACTACTACGTCAAAACAAAAGGGGGAGGGGAGGTCTACTTATATACCACGAATGGTCAATCCAATCGTGAAGGGGGTCAAAACTTGTTAAAAATTGGTCACGTGGTTTGGGTGCGATTCCTCACATACTCACTTTAACTGACAGGAATGCAATGACGAGGGCCGCCACATCGCTGAGCATATGAAACGAGTCCGCGACGAGCGCCATAGAATTGGTGACATAACCGACGATTAGCTCCACGAAGAAGAACGTGCCGGTCAGCCACAGCATCGACAGCAACCGGCATTTCTTCCCCGAGAACTTCCCCATTTTTCCTGTTGACAAAAAACTACAATTATTTCTTACGGAGGATTTAAGAGTGACGTTGTTTTGGCTACTAGCGAAAACTAGCTTAACTAGCAGACGGGTTTGGGATTTACTTTATGTAAAATTATTGTTAAGAAAAAATATTTCAATTCTAAATCCTATTCCTCTAACTCTAATCACTCGTATATCTTACCTGAAAAAGCGCATTATCTATATACTGCAACGGTAATGCTACTTTATCGCATCATAGAGGGAATAAGACAATCGAACCACCTTTAATGATTGAATCGTGAATCCTATTTGTAAAATTTTGAATACGTTGTCTACCAAATTTGTCAAATTTTCGTTTCGTCTTTGTTAAGTAATATTTCCTTGTTCATTTTATAAGAGTCTTGTAATATACCACGCGTTACAATAAAGCGTGAATGCTAAGATTTGAATAATTTATTAAGGTTACAAAGGTTTTCTTCAGACATTTTGTATAATGGTTATTATAAAGGGACACAGATTGTGGTCAAGATATGAAATCCGAGTGGTCAAATTACGCAATCCGACAAAGCTCATTAATATTCGTCCAAACCAATTTAGGGGACAATTCGCCGTAATCAAGTAGGCCCAATGACCCCCTTTGAAAGCAAGGTACATCCGATCGACTTCACTAATTGATGGCCCAAATTAAACCACAATGCGATAATCATTCGTTTAGCTAAACTGTATTTACACAGGAAAGGAATACATTATAAAGTAGGTAAATACAAGAAAATAGAAATGTGTACATTTAGGTAGGTACCGTTAGTGGTGTTCTTTTAACTTGTTTATTATTCACATCAAATTGATCCTTATTTAAAGTACTTTATATTATTGTTTTATTGCATTAAATCCTATTTTACTAATACATACCAGCTTCAGCCGCATATAATGTTACACTATTTGTCTAGCTCTGCGTTAAAGGTGAGCTATAACAGCGTTTACAGATCAGTCAATATATACTTATCATAGTAAACCTATAAATAGATTGACAAATATTTATTATTTTATTTACATGCAAATGTACCTGTAAAGATGTAGGTCTAACCGATTCGAGACAAAACGCAAGTTTGGAAACATGTAGTTTATTAAAGGGTTTTCAACATAGACTATCTGATTCACCTTTATTCACTGAAATAGTAGAAGATTTATTTCTATGGCTTTGAATGGAGTTCAATGGCATATATCTGAAGTAAAGGCATTGAAAGGGAATATTTAATCTAATACATGGTATGTATTGGTATTGTAAATTTGTAAAATCTTTATCAGAATAAATTATACAGTGTGAAGATTGTCTAAATCATTGGCTTCCATATATTTTTCCATATATTCATATCTGGTAATAAAATCTTATAAGGGACATATAAATTATGTAAGACAAATTTCATAATTTTTGACCCCTCCCCCTGTCCTTTTCACAGATGGTGATATACTAGAGTGATGTCACATATTTCGTTACCTTAGTCATTGACATTTAAAATTAGGATAGCACTTCCCAAACTCTATTTATTTACATTTAAATTATTATGCAATAAAAATATAATGAAATCAGAAAGTGCATTATTGTAGTACTTATGTAGTGCAAATAAACCCTAAACGTGTATTGTAATTGATAGATGACCCCTAATTGAATTTGTTGGCTATGCATATTCTTACATAGATGCATAAAATATTTTTAAAGTATTAAAAATGTTAATGCTTGTTTTCACTAAAAGGTAGGACTCAGATTTCTAATAAGATTCTAACTGTGCAATGTATCTTTATTAATATTTTGCTTCCAAACCATGAGTGTGGTACGTACACTACTATACTAGTTTAGTCTTTTATTTATCTTAGCTTAAATTAAAGGTTGTAGAATCCCTTGTGGTTTGCCTTTGGCAGTACAACTGTTGTCTGGTTTGAAGAGTGTGGTAAGGCAGACATACTTATCCAAAATGTTCCAGTTAAGTCTTCAAAGCTTAGGAACACATCTGAAGCTGACTTCAGGTAGGGTTCTTATTTTATCTTGGATCAGACTTGGTTTATTAAAAAATATTTATAAGGTAAAAATCCTACTCTTCAGGAGTTTTGCATACGTAAAATCCTAGTTTTATATTTTGTTGATTACATGTTTCTATGGGCAACATTGAGCATTTATATTATTTATTGGATTGCACATTTGTTACTCTAATTTGATGAAATAAATTTACTCGATAATGAAGGACTTGTCAAAACTTAATAACAGCTAATGTTTAAAAAAATATCGCCTTTCTGATAAAGTCAAGGAAAGCAAATCCAGAAAAATATTACTACTTATATGTTATAACAATTCTATTAAAACAAAATAGAGTTTAAATTCCATTATATTGATTAGTTAATTATTAATAAATTAAATATTGTCATAATATGTTAAGAAATGATAAATGTAAATAAATAAAGTTAAACTTAAATTATTTATGTAATACTTACTATTGCCGCAATATTATACTCTACACTTTGCTTAATGTATATAAGTACTGGTTTAATAAACAAATTAATGATATATATATAAAGGTGGTTCTATACTGTATTGAAATATTTATTTAAATAATCACACATTTAATCAATTTCAAATATCACATAATTGATCAAAAGTACTAGTTAGTACTGAAACAGTAGGTACTATCTATGTTAATCATCTTATCATATACTTATACAGTATTTCAATAAGTCTATGCCTATTTAAAGATAATCACACAGTGGTATTATTATACAAAAAAGTATTTTATTTTTTATTTTTTACGGATAAAATATTTACCAGCAAATATCATATAAAAATAAGGGTGCAATCTAGCCTTTACTGAATTAACTCACCTGTGATTTATAGAACAGTCCTAACAAAATAATATCAGCAAGTGGTGCCCATTAGGAGTTTATGTGTCATTAGATACACAGAATATGCACAATCATTTGACAACAATGCGTTCGCCCTCCGGTATAATATCGATTCAACGCTCTAGGTAGCCGAAAACATTTCCAACTATTACGACCGTGATTAATCTACACTGGCACGCAGTTTATAAACACCTATGAACTTTATGTTCTTTGCTGAATTTAAAAAAAACAACCCGAAAGAAATTGGTGGTCTCACGTGAAAGCTAACACGATGATAGCAATTTCGATTCACTAATAATTTTTAGCCAGGACGAGAGCAATAAATTTCATGTATAGTAGTTGAGCCTCGTCGATATTTTTTCACTGTACCGTAATAATGTATGACTAATTTCACTCTCAGTCAAGTTCAATAGTATCTAATGTATTTATTCCACGACCCGTCCGCTATCCACACTTAACTGCTGTCAAGTGTCAAACGAGAAAGGAAAAGAATAATTCAATAGCAATTATCGTTCGAATACTCGTAACGTGAAAAAGCTTATCGGTGAAATAATGAAAGACAACAATAATAATATATTTTATGTTACTTCATAATTATGATAATTTTATTACAGCTTTGTATTGATTTATTTTTATAATATGTTGATTATTACTCTACATATTTTATTACATAATGAGCATAAACGTAACTGGTAACAAATTAAGAAGCAATGTCATCATGAACCGACGTGCATTGTCAATATAGTCATGTCAAAGTCAATTATTTTTCGACTGTCATAAAGAAAGAACACAATTGAATGAAATAATTTTATGGATAGGGTTATGTAAATTAGAAAATATTATTTTTTGAAAAATGGTTTTAAAAACGTGACATGACCATAAAGAATGAAATTAAGTTAAGTACGCAAAGCCTTGAAATGTCTACATAATCCCACAAGTAATTATCATAAGTGACAGTTTTGTTACTTTATTTTTTCTGTCTTTTAGTAGTGTATTTTAGCAAAAATTTAGTAATGGTGTTATAATGGGGTTTGCTAAGTTCGTAGCGAAAACATGTGGCTTCGGCGGGTACATGTTACAATGCGCCTGTATAACACATTGCACTTTTGAATATATTGGAGACTTTGTTATGGTAAGTCAGCTGAACCATTTGAAAAATACTCCTGATCTTATTAATAAGCTAGCGTAACTTGTCGTATCAGTGAAATTTTGTAATTTGTCAAGACAATAAAGTTCATTAAACCTAACTTGTATTGTGCTTTGTTGCTTGTGTATGCTACCTTTCATATAAAACAAAAAAAAATGGTATAGAATATAAGGTAAGTGACTACAGCCACCCATGGACACATGTAATCAAGTGATAAGAGTTGTTCTGACATCATAATATTTCTTATACTGAGAACTGATTGAACCCCAGTTCAGACAGTTGAAACACAGGCATGCACTACTAATTTTCCTAAAATTATGTGTGCATAAAACATTAATTATCACTGCTTTGCAATGAAGAAACCATTGAGGAAACGTACAAACACAAGAGTTAAAAAAAGTCATAGTAGTCTAACAAAAGTTTTCAAATGTGTGTGAATGTACAGCCTAAAACTCTTATTCAGAGTGGAGACTCGTGCCCAGTATTCGGATACTAATAGTCACGAGAAGAGGCTGGCCACAGATGCATTGCTAGCAATGAGCTATAAGTTGGAATGCTTCAGATAAGTATGTCTTCTTTACTCACCTTATTTAGGAATACAGTAATGCTTATCTCTGCTGTGAATACATTCAGGGTTTATGTTAGTATTCTCATGTTCTTCTCTCACCAACTTCAAGTTACTACAGATTACTCATTTAAGCATTATTACTATGGTATTCTAAATAAGGAAATAGTGCAAAATTGTTTTTATCTAAATTAAAATTAGTACTAATATAATCCTACTGTTTGGTTTAAAGCATTTGTTTTATATCCAAAGTTATTATCATTTCAGTGTTCAGGACCATCTATGGAGCCCACTTTAGAGACCAACAACATTTTATTCACTGAACACATCACTCCAAGACTGCAAAGACTTCGGCGAGGAGATATCATCATAGCCAAAAATCCAAGAAACCCAAAACAAAATATTTGTAAACGTATTACTGGTTTACCAGGAGATAAAGTCAATGGACTCTTCTCTAGACGCAGTCTAGTGGTGCCCAAAGGTTATGTGTGGTTAGAAGGGGACAATTCTGGTAATTCTTCGGACTCCCGTGTCTATGGACCTGTGCCTCAGGGTCTTATTAGAAGTAGAGTAGTATGCAGAGTGTGGCCACTTAACAAGATTAGCTCCTTGACTGAGTGTTAAGTAATTGATTCTGAAATTATTGAACCTGGACATTGTTAATTTAATGCATCTCAAGTTTGAAATGTGTTGTAAATTACAAAGGTTTGGTAATTGAAAAACCAGATAAGAAATACTTAAGTTATAAAAATTGTCCAATACAAGGAAATTAATTTACAGTTTATTTTTTCTAATATTTTTACAGTTGATTCCTTGACATAGAGTTTTGACTTGACAGGTTAGTAATAAAAAGAAAATTCCTATCTATTTAGTACCTATATTTTTTTAGTTTAGCCTGGTTTGTTGTTATGATATATTACAAAAGTACATAAAAAAAATTCAAGACAGTGATATTTATGTAAAATATAAAAAATAGATTATTTAAAATTATGTACTTCATTATGCTTTTATAATAACAATAAATAATAAATAAATATATTCCATTTTAATTTAATTTTGATTTATCTCTACAGTCTTCACAGATTGAGGTTCCATGGTTAACTCAATGTATTGGGTTGAGCTGATTCTAATTCGAACATGAAGCTCTCGTCTTTTGCTGTAAAAAAAATAACATTATCCAGATTTCATATATCTTATACCTTCTATTAAGTAAGATATTTTATCATTTGTAAATAATAATAGTGTTGCTCATTTCAATTGCAATATATTAAAATAAAATTTTGAGCTTGAGATTGTTATCCGAATTGTTGGTAAATCTAGGAATAAAGAGAGGAAAATTCCTCAAATATAATTGGAGAAGCATAAAATTTTCATTTTATGATTTAACTTTAGGATTAACAATATTTCTTGAAATATTGCCAATTAATTCGTAAATTATACTGAAATTGTAAATATAATAAAGGATTGTAATAGTGCATATTACTACATAATAAGGGGAGGGAGTTAATCTATACGCACTGCCAAAACTGTTTATGGCCAGTATTGATGAATGTCAAATGACTTACGTATTATGTAACACCATAACAATATTTCTTTCTGGCGTTAGAACACCAAGTCTCCCTACTGTAACGAGGCTTCGTCGGAACACGCCTATCCTTTGCGAGTTTGGTGGAATAAATTTGGAGAAGTGACCCATTGCGTAAAACATCGGCTGTTTGATGAACTCGTCTCGGTCGCCGTACACCAGTATTGGGGAGTCGACAAAGTTGTTCGCCCAGTTGGGGCCGCCATTTTCGTCCAAACAAAGATTCCAGTCTATCCAACCAACGACATAATTATTTATATCCTGAAAAGAGAATAAAAGCAAATCCTGAAGATAATTTTATAAATTAGTGGGTACACTATGCTTAACAGTGATCATCATTATCATTAAAGTTCGACTGGGTAGGTAACACATTTATTTCTAGTGTGAATTAATTGTTGCGTTTCAGAGGAAGGCTTTGGAAACCAGCAGAATTACCAACGCATAAGGCGATATCTGAAATTTCGAAGATAAATCCAAATAATAAAACAATAACTTACGTCCAAAATATGTGTGATATATCTGCGAGCTCTGCTCCATGAACCAATTTCAACCCTCCGTAGATCCCAAGGCATGGCACCTATGATGACGGTAGGACTTTTATTTTTTAAGACCGCTTAAAAATACTGATATCAGACACATAAGTGGAAGATTGGTCAAACACAGTCCTAAATTAAAAGATTGAATATTATATTATAGTTACCATTCGCGCACGGTATCTTGTTAAATATGCAAAATAAAAAAATATTAACAGAGCTTTATACACTTTAATATTAACCATGCATTCTCCGACTATTTTGAGCAAGAGACCCCTTTTTTCCAAAATAAATTTATACTCAGTTCTCATAGACAATATAAATGAAAATTTAGAAAAACCTTTAGTTTTTTCCTATTGAAACAATAGTCATAAATTTAAAAAAATGCGGTTGTCTGGTTGTCAGTTCCTCAATGAGTCAGCTACAACCACTTTGCCAATACAATACGTCTTTATTTGCATATACAACAACAGTAAGGCTATTTGAATTAAAGAAGACTATTTTTAATACATTTTAAATTATGTAGGTACTTAACTTTTGGCGAGGTGTCACGTTCTACGCAGATATCAATGTCGCTTATGGGTTGTATAGTCGGATATACCTACATATTTGTATTTCCCTAATTTCAATTGACCGTGGTGAAGACCCCGTGAAATTACAAAACCAATCACATTAACGTCTAGATAATATTTAGATGTTTATGCAGACCAGGATCTAGGGGGGGACAAGCGGGGGTCTATGCCCCGGGCGGCAAGTTCAGAGGGCGGCAAATGCGCAACTCATCATTGATCGATCATCTTACGAAAATTTAACGTGCTCTGATATACGTGCAATATTTTAAGAACACTTCTTTTTGGTTGCGAAAGACTTTCAGACGTCTTTTTTTTTGGTCGCCACATGAGAAAATCATAAAAAGCTTTGTACTTCACGAAGCAAAAAAAAATATGATCACCAATTATTGGAGAAATGATGGTAAGAAGAAATTCAAGTGGGTAGGGGCATGGGGGCATTTTTAAGTTCTTGCCCCCCTAAAAATAATCGATGATCCGGGGTTGCGTTTTTGCCATTGGTTTTGTATACATCCATGTTACGCTCATTCTCACGATAAACTTTCTTATAAATGAGGTTTATAAATAGAAATATAAAATGTTAGTCTTAACCAAACTCTAAGCATAATTATAAAGTAGATACTTGCTCATAAATTATTTTGTGAGTTTTACCTTCACACGCTTCCGTTGAGAGTAGGATCTTGTTGGGATATCTATTCTGGATCATTGTAAGAATGCTCGCAGGTACAAAGTTTCCGTAGTAATGGATCGCTATCCCGTCGACGTAATCCATTGCTTTCGGATCGCCTCGCTCCATCTTCAATTAAAATAATATTTCATATTCAGATAAATGTTATGATTTGAAACATCAATAGGCCCGCGTGGCGGAGCGGTCACCATCCCGGTGTGACACGCAGTGGGTCCGATCCCCGGCCAGACAGAAATGTGAATGATGAGTTTAGATTTCTGTTCTGGGTCTGGATGTTCGTGTTTGTCATTTTGTGTCCGTGGCACCCACGACACAGGACAAAATCATAGTGTGGGGCTGTTCCTAGTGTAGGAAGCGTTTTTATAGGTGCAGGTAAACCTGATTGTTGGTGTGGTCATGCTTGTCGTTATTTATTTTAGCGCCATCAGTTACACATTTTTGGAACTATTAAGTATCAAACAAAACTAATCGAGCTGCAGTGTTAGTACGACTTAGTGTGGGGTGCTGTTCATAGATGGCATTATTTTAATAATGCTTTATATTTAGTTCTTGTCGCTATCTCGTTTTTTATGCATGCATATTACTTGTACGAACACGATGATTCACATCTGCTAGGCGTTCCGAGACGGCAATTTTTTTACGAATTCAATCTGACCTGGTTTGTGAGTAACTATAACTATACTTTTCCGATTAGACAAAGAATACCTATTTGTTTTTTTTTTTTATTTTAATTTCATTAATATGAAGCAGCAAACGAGCAAGCAGCCCACCTAATGGTTAGTGGTTACTGCCGCCCATGGACGATTGTAAGCAACCTCATATAGAACGGGAGGACTATTAGAGTCGAACACAGATGCACTGCTACTTTCGAGGAATGAGATGGTCACCTCATATAAAGGTGAGCCGGCAACCACACCCTTCCACCGAAACGCAAGAACTGCTTCACGCTAGA
>DWNE01007294.1:0-12359 GCA_018249875.1 Cecropterus toxeus | reverse complement strand
GAAAATTATTTTCTACTTTTTAGTTCAGTTAGCAATAAAAGCGTGTTTTTTTAGTTTTTTAAACTATTATTTATTTTGTAACCTTATTCTAGCAAATAAAGAAGAAATTAAATTAAGAAATTAAATTAAATTAACAAATAATTCAATGAACAAACCCGTAATCTTCAAGGAGCATTGGTTGTAACTTCTATTGGCAATTTTCCAATATTTCATGTCCACGGCAGTTCTAATCGACAGTTGAGCTGCTACAACGAACAAAGGAAACAGTGATTAATTACGACACAGCAAAAAGTACCATTCGTCTATGTTAAAGTTTTCTGCTTTCTTAAAATTAATGTATAAAAACGTTCGCGACAAACTTTTTATGTGCAGTTGTAATTTGTAAGATGACATTTTAATAAACTATAGTGTTTATTAACTCAACTTTTCGCTGTTATTGTACGAGTATTATGAGTTTTTGCTTATTTTAGTATTTTTTTTTATATGAGACTGACATTTTTATCAAGAGTTATTGTTAAGAACTGGAACAAGACAAAAAAATATTAGCAATTCCGGGACATCTAGCAAATGTGAAACGTCGTGACAACATTGCGACAGGAACTAGAAGACAAGATTGCGACAGGAACTAAATATATAGCATAATGAAAATAACGCCATCTACAAAGAGTACCCAGCAGTAAGTCGTAACCAACTTTTTTTTGTTCGATACTTAGTCCCTAAAATGTATAACTGTTCGATACTTAGTAGCTAAAATAAATAAAGGCAAGCATGGCCACGCCAAAATTAAGGTTTACCTGCGCCTTTAGATGTTTCACATCAGTAAGCGTAAATGGACATTTGCAGTCAACTTTAGCAAAAATCGCTGTCCCATCTGAGGTCTGTCACTAATTCGATTCTATACATGGAATGCATCATATTATTATCTCCACTTACAAACAACATTCAAAGCGAAATGCAGCAGCTTGTAAGTGTTGTTAATAATATTGTATGCTATTTGTAAGTCAAAACTTTGTAATTTTTTAGACGAACAAAAGACGAACAAAAGTCTACCAATGTACTAACTTAAAAGTAAGCTACAATATAGGCTACATGAAGATCTTTTTTCGATCAATGTACGTATTTGTAAAAATATCTTGTAGGTAAGAATACTTAACACTCTCAAAAAATCTGCTACAATCTTAAACATTCAGCTATTTTAAACTTAAGGTCCTAAGTTAACTTCCGTAAGACACATTGACGACCTGCATGGCCGAGCGGTTACTATACCGATCTAACGCGCAGTGGGTCCCGGGTTCGATCCCCGGCCAGACAGGCATCTGAATGATGAGTTTAGATTTCTGTTCTAGGTCTGGGCGTTTGTGTATTCGTCTTTGTGTGTCCATGGTAACCACGACACAGGAGAAGTTTCTAATGTGGGGCTAAAAGTGTAGAAAGCGTTTATATAAAGACTATGTAACGTTTCACTCCGTTAAACTATATTTTCGTTCATATAAAAAAATCTTCATTCAACTTCATGTAGCAATGCATTTGTAGTCGACCTCAAGGTGATGTCAATGTTATTTGGGAGTCTGAGTGTAGAAAAGCGTCGACATCTATGACCCCCATGCCCTCAGTACATTCATAGCCATAAAACTCATAAACGTGCGAGCCTAGATAAGTTATCACGTAGTTACGCAAATACCTTAATGCATGGAGGTATCTCCCCATGAACTTTGTAAGTTATGCGCCTAAATGGTACTGAAGTCTACATAAGTTACAGTTCTCATGAAACACAGCTGCGCTTGAAACTCCGCACGTGATCCGTAGGTTACGCGAAGTCACGCGAGTATGGAAAGTTCATTCAATCCTCAGGAGAATTTACGTCTCTGAGGATTGCGGAGGGAAGGAATTACATTGGAAGTTTTCTTTGCCGTCGCTGCGGTAGAAGAGAACGATGTGTGTCATTGTAACAGCTCAATCGAACAGACACAGCTTTATCTATAGTCGAAATTATTTCAAAAATTGTTACGTTTCCGTGGAAGGGTGTGGATGACGACTGACTTATAATATATAAAGCATCTTTGTTTTGAAAAGTAGCGTAATAAAACGCATTTGTTACTTGCATAGTAGCATAAGGTACATAAATTGTTAAGAGTCATTGAAGATTTGTCGCGAGGTGTATTGTATGTTTGTTTGTAACTTTAGTCAATGATACTAGTAACATTATTAAAATATTAAAACAAAAATCCGACTGCTTAGAACGATTTCTTTGGGCATAATAATTCATCAGATTTATTTTTATCTTCTACTTGTCAAATTTAAGGAAAACTCATAAAAACTCATAAAACGTTATATTGGATTCTAATATATCTATTCCATTTACTACCTTTCATTTGATACCCATTTTGTCGTGATAATAAAATAAGTTGTCGTTCCCGTTTTCCCTATTTGTAGGCACCATTATTAAAAATGTATATAACTTATGTCACTCTCCAAGCTGAGAAAATTCTAATGATATGTCATACGTCACAATTAGTTAAGTCGTTTGGACACTGCGCTGTAGTGCATGCTAAAGGCATGGACGTACATACAAATAAATATACATACATACGCTCGAGCGACTTTACCCTAAAAGTATATTTTACAAGTAGGGGATACATCCCCTGCTTGTAAAATATACTAGCCTACAGGCTTGGTATGTAGGGGACATAGGTCTTTTAGGGAACACATTTTCGAAAATCCTTTCGCGATACCCACTTACGTTATATGTGGTATTCCTATGCTAATTTGCACACGTAACTTCTAAGTTATGCTGAAATTATATATAAAAAGTGAAGTCTTGAAATCATATTTTACTAACGACTAATTATAACATAACATACTAAATACAAGATGATATTACATCGGTAATACAATATTGTAACTTTATACATGACTACGGATATAGCTTCCGTGAAAAAAATATTATATTAAAGTGAATAAAATTACGACAAATAATGTTGTAAGTATTTAATCTTTGATTTATTCATTGCTTACAATAAAGACAAATTGCATAGTAGGGTTGAACAAAGTGCTATGTATAGTGATCTTTCTAATAGTTGTATTGATAAAGGATTATTATATGGAGGAGGGTGAATAAAATCAAAATACACTTAAGCAGGAAAACACAATGAGTCGTGGAACGGATATGACTTAGCAAGTGATTTCAGAT
Organism: Cecropterus toxeus; assembly: GCA_018249875.1. Lineage (NCBI taxonomy): Eukaryota > Metazoa > Arthropoda > Insecta > Lepidoptera > Hesperiidae > Cecropterus > Cecropterus toxeus. Next base: position 9,169 of record DWNE01007294.1, on the reverse strand, counting down.
GTGTCATCTCGAGATCGTCACGCTGTATCTTATTTTGACGTTGATTACTTATAAGTTGTGTGGGTTAAATAAATTTATCTATATTTTTTATATTTTTGAGTTATCGACATTTTTAGGGTTCCGTACTCAAAGGGTGGAAGTGGTATGCTATTATTAAAACTCCGCTATCCGTCTGGCCGTCTGTTCGTCTGTCCTTCTATCCGTCTCTCTGTCACCAGGCTGTATCCCATGAATTGTGATAGCTGGACAGTTGAAATTTTCACTAATGATGTAATTCTGTTGCAGCTATAACAAATACTAAAAATAAAATAAGATAAATATTTAGGACGAGCTTTCAAACAAACATGATTTTTTTGCCGTTTTCGTAGATAATGTTACGGACCCCTTCGTGCGCGAGTCCGATTCGCACTAAGCCAGTTTGTTGTTGTTGTTTGTTGTATTTTTAGGTTAGTATGTACACATTGATAGATAAATACTAAGACAATAATCACAAACGTTACTGTAAGTTATTGTGAATATATTTATTTGTAAAGATGACAGAGACCTTCATGGTTTGACTTTTAACGCACCACACATACATGTATTGTATACACACATATGTATTTCTACATTTAATGACAACAGTTTTAAGAGCTGCTGTGTGTACACGGTTTGAATGTTGTAGTAAAGGCTAGGCGTTCCAACTTAGTATAATATATTTAATACTTAGTACAACTTTGTACACTTCATAACCTAATACTTAGCCATACCTGAGGTAGCAGCATCTTTGAGCAATCTCGGATAGACCTCTAATTGTATCTGGGGTGGATTCAGGTCTCTAATGAACTGCAGTGGTCTTATCACACTTATTTGGTACTAGTATAATGTAAAAAAATAATGTTGTATGTCATTACGTTTGAATGGTGCTTAGTGATAGACTTACTTGTAATGTGCTATTTTAAATTTCTGTAACGTATCAGTACTGAAGTAGAATTTCTGTAATCTGACCCGCGTGGTGAAGCGGTCACCATACCAGTCTGACATGCAGTGGTTCCGGGTTCGCTCCCCGGCCAGACATCTGAATGATGAATTCAGATTTCTGTTCTGGGTCTGGTCTGGGTGTTTGTATATTCACCTTTGTGTGTATAGCACCTACAGGAGAAAATCATAGTGTTGGGCTGTGAGTGTAGGAAGCGTCAATATTGTTATTGTAACGTTTGTAGTGATGCCATTACGGCATTTTGACGTCAACTTCCTACTCGTGTCGCATAAACAATACTCAATACAACAACGTCTAAAATAAAGTTCACGTTTATTCAATCGATTCCTTATTGCTTTTCTGTACTTCTCAAACAAACCCACATCATTAAAAACAAACACAGGAGTCAAAACAATGACAAAGTTCGAACACAAACTCTCCGACTTTCCAATCTTTCTCGTGGAAAGTTTTAAACATGATATATAGCTGAACTTCGACTGCGCTTGATATTATGTATTGGCCGCGATGAAATCTTCAGGCCAGAAGTGCACGTTCAAAGCTGGAAAAATTCTAAAACTTTGAATCCCACGTTCATAATATTTTACTTTCCTTGCCGTACCGAAGGAAAATTGAGCGGAATAATAGCTGTATGAATTTCCTGGATCTTTTCTAGGAAATAGCAATTGTATCATATCATGCATTTAAAACTGATTTTAGGATAACCTAGTGTAGCAGTTAGCAACCTTGTCATATAACTAGTAGTATACAACGACACTTTAACGTCAAAATTAAAAACGGTTGTCCAAAAAATTTTTAAGCAAAAAACCTGTTCTATAAGGGTGGAAGGTCCGCAAGAGAAAGTCCTAGGAAGTCATTTCTAGGCTAAATCCTAGAAATGTCCTATCTGCAGTATATCTGCTGGATATTGAAAATTTTCACCTGTTTTTTACATGTTTCGAGCCATATCAATGAACAGTTCGTATCCAGCCACATCCACTTGTACGATATCATCCGTCTGACCGATTAGTTGTTTCTTACATTTTTTCGCGATCTACATTCTATTACTTGCCCATATTTCCACGGCATACTACATTATTTGTTATCTCGAAGTTAAGGTATGAGCTACGATTAAGTAGAAGATTTTAATAAATATAAGTTTAATATAAAAAATTACCTATCCCTTACTCACTTTATTCCGTAAGCATATAATAAATTATTTTTGCTTCTCTAATGTATGCAACATTTCCGCATATACGATACCATGTCTTGATTGTAAGAAATGCTTATTAAACAAGTCGCGATGAGTACAGTTACAGTCAATATTAATAATTCGCTGGTACTGCCAACACCCTTTAGGCTCAATGTATATTGATGAAACAAATCGCTGAGGCATGCATGTTAGCAATTTAATGCGGTCGCAATTATAAATTGTCGTGTTATTCAAGAAGTTAAGGAACACCGTCCAACTACATAACTTCGCAAAGTGAAAAGCTCTTCAGTTACTTTATTTGTAGGAGTGAAGGGATCTGTAGTCACTTAATTAGCAATAAAAAAAATTGTATTTGGCGATTTTTTCAGATACTGAAAAACAAAGCGCCAGGTGGTAGAACCAATGTATTCCAACCGGGGAAGTACACCGCCACACCTATTTCTAGCGTGAACCAGTTCTTGCGTTTCGGTGGAAGGGTGTGGTTGCCGGTTCACTTATATATGAGGCGATCAATGCGACCATCCTAGTTCTCGAGAGTAGCAACGCATCTGTGATCGACTTCAGAAAGATTCCCTGTCCTATATGAGGTTGCTTACAAATGTCTATGGGCGGCAATAACCACTTATCATCAGGTGGGTGCTTGCTCGTTTGCTACTTCATATTAATAATTTAAAAAAAACAAAATTATTTCTTAACTAGGCGACCTACTTATATTTGAGGGAACCATCTTAGTCGGGAGCGACTACGCATTTGTGATCGACTTCAGATAGAACCCCTGTTCTATAGGAAGTTACTTTGGCGGTTAACAAAATTGTACTGCAACGTCATGGTGGAGGGGTTTCGTCATGATATTGTAGTACCTATATTTTAACGCGCAAATGTTATATGTATTTAATTAAAGTATATGTAAACGTAACTCCTTCGAATTTGGCTTATCGATAGGTATTATTTTTGAACAAAAATTTTTGATCAATTTTTTTATAGTGTTTGGAATTATTTTAACTTTATTTTTATATAAACGTTCTCCCTCAATGATTAAAGAGAACACGTGACGAATAAAACAAAATGCTGTAAGTTTAGATCAATACTATGGGTTCAAATGGTATACGTCCATATATGACCAATTTATCTAATATTGACATTAAATATTTGCATGAACGCATTACACGTTACCGGATAATCGGATAAGCTAGCAATTATCATAGATTATAATACGCCAGATAACAAGCGTGGGAATTATCAGGAACGGATAGATCCCAGATAGGCGTATTGATATATTTTTACTAATAATATGGTTATAGTAAATTTACCAAAGATTTTTAATTTCGTCCTAATGATAAGGACCTAGAGTTCCATTTTTAGTAGGTACCTATAGTTTATTTTTTTACTACAACAAACGTATATAAGTATTAATCTACTTAATATAACGACGAAAAAAACTAACATGAACAAACCTTTATATATCGGAAAAGATTGTAAAAAAATATGAGTGTATGAACTCTACTAATACGTAGTCATTTCATATACGTAGTGATTCGGCTATTGCCACTTACTTCGGCCGAAGCCGAATCCGAAGGTTTAAAAACCATAAAAAATTAGTTCCAAATTAGGTAAAATATTTTTCTTATGCACCAAATATCTATATATGATATAACAAACATCACATCCGAAATCCGAGTAAGGTAGATTAAAACTCAACAAAACACATGTTATCCCGAGATTAGGATGTAGTTTTGGTAAACCGGCGGCAGAAAGCCCTGAATAAACTTCGATTGAAAATCAAGCTACTTTTCGTTCATTGTTTAAACTGGTACATTGTTTAAATATTAACTCATTAAAACAAAATTAACTTACTAGTAGGCAAGCGCCAAATTTTAAGATTAAAAGGGTCAAGACGCTTTTTACCCATGTAAAGCTAGCACACACCTAAAAAAATATATTCAATGAACTTTGCGTACTTTTGCAGTTTTCTTACGGATATATACTTACATAATTGTCACAACAATTATTCACCAATTAATAACCAGTTTACTGGTTATTTTAATTTATCTTTTAATTCTTGTGACAGTTAATTAACATTATTTTCTAAATTAAACTAAGCAATGGTAGCCTAAATGTTGACATTCGGCCTCTCAATCAGGGGTACGGTTCAAATTCATTTTAATCACACTAAACCCACCTATATATATTTTAATTGTGTATTATTTTAATAAATCGGTTAAGAATAACACCACGCGGTAATCTACACAAGTACACACCTGAGAATTCTTAGTAAAAATATTTTCAATGTGGTGTGTGAAGCCAATTTGCACTTGACGAGCATGGTGACTATGCCCTTAACCTCACTTTCTGACAGGAGTCCAATGCCCGGCAGTGGAACCATTATAAGTTAGTTATACATGAGCTTGGAAAAAATTGTGGTTGACTGATCTTTCTTAAATTTGAATACCCCCCTAACATTTTAAAATGATAATCTAATTTGACTTTAAGAACAGAAAAATGTTTAAATTGTATGTATATGAAGGTTATATAAAGATCAGGTAGAACCTATATACAAGAGATACCCGTATTGATCACCGATTTATGCTACACTCAAACATCCCCATCCTCTCAAGGTGGTAATAACCGTGGACCATCTGTGCCATCGCTCCCCTTGGGGAGTAACAGTTGCGGCACTTGAGTTTGTTCACTTGTAAACGATACGATTAATAATAGTTTAATATTGAATAAGTTGAAAGCGATTGTATAGACTTAGTTTATGATGTAGTTATAAATAGCGCGCATAAGCTTTTAAATTTCAATTAATATTTGAAGTTTTGCTAACTAGAATATTTAGTCAGTAAAGCTCTACATTGATAAACAACATAGGGTAGGTTATAATATTTCTATAACATGTTTTTTTTTTATAATTCTTCAGATTTTTTTTAAATATTTTATAAGTAAAAACAAACTTTGATTATATTATACAAAACTAAACACACATTTCTTGTAATGAAAATACCCATACCAAAATTTGTGTATTTTGTAACACCAAATTAAATACTTAACAAAAATATCCCCAAACTTTTATGAGCACCATCGATTAAACCAGGTCTATTCTCTAGAGAGTGTTGTCAGTCCACCGTCACTCAGTTTTGTAAGCTAGCTTTTATTATAAAAGCAATTTTATGTCACACTAAACCACCTCATGACCACGGGGAATGGTCCATTCATTCGTTCCATCAATCACCGTCATGAATGGCCTCTTATTTTTCGAAATTTATTTTACTTTTCAAGTTATCACATTTGACTACAATCGGCACCGGTTCCATTAATGTGTCGATAGTGAATTTTTGGCGAAATTACTTTCTTTACTTGAACTTTTAAAAGAACCCGATTCTGTGAACAGTTTACATACATTTTATACTAGGAGGTGATATTGAAACATTACTTTGATTTACATACACATACGTTTGTGTGTGTGTGTGTAAGTATATATGTATGTATACACACACATATCACGTTTTAACTGCCTTATATTACAAGTAAAACAAATAATTTATTTTTACTAATAAAAACTATACGTTAATAAATATTCAAGAAACTTAGTAATATCTACTAACAGCAATACAATAAAGTAACAAGAAAAGAGATTATATTTAGAGTTATAAAAGTAACACAAAGTGTATATTTTCCAAAAAATACTCACCACTAGTACAATATAGCGTCTAATTAGGAAAAATGCAGCCAGTTAGGACTAACAAATAACGCAAATTTCTCTTTACCTGTTTGCATTCTGAGAACGTCTATGCACTTTGTTAGAAAAACGCAAGTAATAAATGTGGTTTCATTGTTCAAGGGAAGAATAACGTGGAGCTACGAACAAGTATGTACACGGGTTAGAATAAGTGAGTTACGAACGCGAGAGATGGGAGACTGAGCCATTTATCGTTGCCTGAAAGTGCATCTTGGTACATTCTCGAAGACTTTTGATAAATACTTCGGAGTCGTTCCTTATACGTAGGTTAAAGCAAGGCGGTTTTATAAAGCACGCGGGAATGACAGCGGGTGCGATTGTAATTATTAATGTGTCATACTATACGATACAGATCTGATGTGGTTGTCATACTATGTTCAAAATAATTAATCAAACACTAAAATAAACGCGTAAAACAAAATTTATAAAAATGTTTATAACTAAAGTTTAATTTCACAGATTTTTTTTCTTATATTCGGCCGTGAAATAACAGCAAACTTGCCGCTTGCATTATAATTCATAAAATAACGATATTATACTAAAGAATTTTGATATTATATTTATCGATGTTTTTCATATTATATTTGATTATTATTGGCAACACATTTTATTAAAATAATTCGATACGTAAATTAAGAATGTTAATTACATATTTTTAAAATTAGCTTCACTGACTAAACTAACTTAATTAACTTATTCGGTAAACTTTTAAAGATACAGTATTTTGTTACAAATCTGCTCTGTATAGGACATTAAAATGTAGAACACTATTATTGTTATCAAGATTCAAACCAGGTCGCTGCGTATTGAACGATTCCTTATCCGTTGAGTAATGCTCGTGGTAGCGAAAACTTTTATCGGGCTAATTTCAGTACCGACGCGCCCGAATGAGTTTCCCGCGAAAGTTTTTACATAAGTAATGCAGTCGTAAGTTAGTTTTGCATTGAAACAATGGCAAACGGTACGCGATCCAGTTCATTAAGTTATTCTATTTTGTAAAACACTTCATAAATAAATAATATCCACATATTATTATCTATCAAAGAACAGTCTTAAAATAACATATAATTTCCCAGGTGGTAGAACCACTGTAGTTCTACCCAGATGTACCACCGCAACACCTATTTCTAGCGTTAAGCAGTTCTTGCGTTTCAGTAGAAGGGTGTAGTTGCAGGCTCACTTACATAATTATGAGGGTACCAAGATGTTTGTTCCATATACTGCTCAGAATTCACAGGATAAAAAATATATATAGTCATATTAGAATTCTGTTTGCTTTATGGGTTAATAAATTACAAGTATATTGAATGATAAGTAGTGTTCACAATAACAATATTTATGTTCATGATTTTTGAATTTTCATACTATTTTACGATATATTTTTATTGGAGAACACATGTCTTTCTACTTCAAACACTAAAAGATACATATGTATTATTAAGTTAAATCAAACTAGCGATCAAAGTAAATGTTTCAGTAAGAAAATGTGAATAAAGTTCTCCCATTCTACATGACACAACTTAACTTTAAAGGCCACGTCGTAAATATCTTGAATCCAGTTAATGCAAGCATTTCAGACGAGGCTTAGATCTATTACAACTTTGTCCATAATAAAGTTGCCAGTTCCAAAGGGCCGAGTATCTCATAATGTCTGTTTCAGTGTGAGGAATGTGACCAGCTTTACTGGATCCCGAGGGATGGTATGTTAACATTGTCAAGAGCAGTTCTAAGTTAATAAGTAATATTTGCGTTTCCTACGCTAGAGATTTAAAGTTTTGATTAAGGAAAATCATGGACAATTATTGAATAATAAATTAATTGAAACTAGGCCTAAACTATTTGTATAGATAAATCACCTTCTCACTCTAACGAATCTCACTTGTCACACTATTTGCATCATTTGTTTGTTTACAAATAATGCAAAGTTTGGTACGTAAGGACACAGTTAGTGTTGTGAGTAGTGATATGAAACTTAAACAGAAAAACAAACTAAATGTAGAGTACGTAAGTTTATCTACTACTAGTGCTTGTCAACGGTTTCTCCCCGCCATCGCAGTTTTGTCGTGACCACGATATTTAAATATACGTAAATGGGTCAAAATAATTATCATTAAAAAATTAGTTCATAAACCCCATGTCGGGAATAACTGTAACATTATAAATATACCAATCCAAGACATAAAAAGGTCGTGCAGAGATCTACAAAAGTCAGTCATAATAATTTTAAAGGAGTGTAAACTGTACCTAACTGCAATATTCCGATTCAACGTAAATAAGCCCTACTTAATCTGATCTATGACAAGCAATGTAATATTAATATGCAATTATGGATGACAGTTATTATGCCGACTTTACCAACTGAAAGTTTCAGTCATATAAATTATATTTATGACTATTCATTAATAAGTTTATTCGTTGAAAGATATTCATAGTATAACTTGATTCAATTCAGGTTATAATTTAAATTGGCGGCATTTATATTTACCCTTCTCTTTAAGTAGTCTCTTATCATTTACTACTTTAAGTAGTGGTAAATAATAATTAATGCACAAAAATAATTATTTCGAAAATTTTACTTAAAAATAAGAATATCTTAACAAAAAATATTTTGTTTTCCATTTCAGTTACAAATATTCGTTTCATAACATGTATATTGTAATATTTATGTCCAGTTATTTAATGTACCAAGCATGGTTGACCTAGCAAGGGAAACCACAGAACAGATGGTGCAAATAGATATTAGTTCTGGACAGACACACTGCTCAAGCTGGCCTTTCGAATTTTAATTACATACTAAAATCAACCTCTTATTAAATGCTAAACATTTTAATGTTTAATTATTACATGTAAATGATATGTAACTATCATGTGGGCCGTTAAATAAATATCACAATAGCAAACATAAAAAAACTTAATTTAATGTAGTGTCTAAAGATATTTTGGGTTGATCAAAAACGTCTTTTCATAAAGTATAATATAGAAGTGCTAAAGTAGTACGCTATCCACGAGACCAGCTAGCTTGTCTAGAGGGGGTATGCTGCCCATGGGCAAGTGGAACCAATCTTAGACACGTCTGGACACTTCTTGACTCGTCCACAGATGCGTCACTATACCTCAGCGCTGAATAACAATAACAATACCTCGTAAATGTATATCTCCCTACACACTCTTCAAACCAGAACTCAGCGATGCTTCGATCAAATATGTACTAGATTAAGGGTTACGGCACCAAAAACGGCAAGAGAAATAAGAGCACAAATGAAAT
>DWNE01007293.1:0-12360 GCA_018249875.1 Cecropterus toxeus | reverse complement strand
GTCTTTGTGTGTCCATGGCACCCACGACACAGGAGAAAATCCTACTGTGGGGCTATGAGTGTAGAAAGCGTTTAAAATATATTATTATTTTATCGTAATTATATGTTTATCACAAGTATACTATTTATTTATACCTAAATTTATAAAAAGTTGCAAATTACTTTTTAGAATATCTAAAGTTGTATGCAGTTGATTATACTTTATTAAAACAAAATACTTAAATTTCTCTTATGTAGTCCTTCAAAGAGTAAATGCACTATTTGTCAGTTATACCTCAATCTCAAGTTGTATTGTAACACAAAGTAAATATATTCTAAAATGGGAACCTTGTGAGATGTATGCGTGTTTGTTACAATAAAATTGGCACACTATGGCCTGGGTTAATTCATAAGATACTTTTTACTGTAGTACAGGACCTAACTGGTACAGGCTCTGGTAAAAACTAAACTTATTACTCAATATAATTTCAGTTTGGGATATAAGGGTCTGTATTAAAATGAATTTGATCATACTGAGTATTACTAGTTCTATAGTAAAAATTAAATAATTTGCAATTTTATGTCATTTCAAGTATAATTTGTGAAAAGGCAGAATAAAACAAAATGAAATAAACATTACTACTTATATATTTACACTAAACTAGTAATCAAACTAAATTAAATAGCATAAGGATCATTTTCATCAAAAACATGATATTTGGTGTATGTGGGTTTTGATGTAAAGTCTTTCTTTCCATCTTGCCAGCCTCTGGGAGGTGCTTTTGTGTAATCGAAAGCTGAATTAACTTTTCCATAAATTTCCATCTGTTTTTCAATATCTTCTCTGTATCTCTCTTTGGCAACTTTCTTCCCAGTTACTGGATCAGTAATATCGCCAAATGGATATACAACTTCTTTTACTTCATGAGTGATAAGCTTCGTCAATTTACGCGGTAGTGCTTGTATTAGGACGATATCTCCAGTTTTACATTTCTTGTCCGGATCGAAACAATAGTAGAATTCATCGGTTCTGAAATACTGAAACAAAATACTTTATAAATATATATTGTATGTTTATAAATGTATATTCTGGGTTATATAAATTAAACATATCCACGTACTTCTTTAAATTATTAGTTCTAACTAAGCAAATTGCAAAGAAGACATATTTTTTTTATTTATTACAAGTAACAAAAACTTTAAAGTAAGAAATGATATATACAAGTTACAAACCATTAGCAAATTTTCGTCTAATTCTAACCTCTTGACTCTTATTTTGGCAGCATTTTGTTTTACTGTAGGAACACACTGACCCAGAAGAAGAAATTTTCTTGCAACTTCACCCAAGTTGCGGGCCATTCTTATTAATAAAAAATACTTCTATTTAAATTTTAGTCTTCTATGATACTTTGATTACTTTGGTACTGCTACTTTGCTTGCTTTATTCCAAAACCGAATTCCGAATATCAATTTTATTAACATTGACAATTTCAAATTGACAGCGATAAATTATTATTTAAAATGTTTTTACGGCTTTGGCTTGCGCCTTCAAGCCTAACTTAATTAATATGCGGCCATCTTTCGACAGCGATGCAGAGTAAAAAAAGTTTTTTTTTAAATTTAAAATGTTTTTACGACGTTGGCTTGGTTTGGCCTTCACACCTAACTTTATCAATTGCGGCCATATAGGTATCAAAATAGGATTTAGAATGCATATAATAGCACAGGTAACATACTTTTTGGCGTAACTGACAAAAAGCGTCATAATATAATTATGATGTTTCTAATGTTCTCATATTAATTTAAACGGATAAAAGTCGTCGCAGTTGTTTTTTTTATTTAAATAAAGCGCTTCTCTATTTGCCATTTCGACGATACGTATCCATTTTTTTCTTTAATATGTACTGCCAAAAAATACGCGGTACATTTTTAAAAATGCAGAACATAATTAGGCACAGACTTGATGGACAATGTTCGTATTATACAATTTTTAAGTCTCTTCAAACTTCCTTGCCTATTTTCAAATGAAGGGAATATTTACCGCATGACCTATGCTAAGGATTCTATATATCGCCAATTTATAAGGCTTTTATATTAGGTCGGTTTACCGCAGCAGGCATTACCTCGTGTTTCCCTTCGTAACTGACCTAAGCCGAGGTCCGCAACTTATAGGAAGTGCCTTTGGGTCATTCGCAATCCCTATTTAACAAGAGAAGGAATGCTAGGCTAGAAGGAGAGCCAACTGTCTCTGTCGGCCCATATTTTTCTTATCCCGGCTTGCCGCAAAAATCTTGTAAACCTGGTAAATGGGGCCAACAGTAACTACACACTTGATTAAGCAAATCAAATATCGTCAAGTTACCTACAAAAAAATAATAGGATCAGCAATTTTAAAATAAATTTATTGTACAAAAAATATTCCAATCACCATGAACATCTATTAAATACAACAGTATAAACATCATCTTTAACACCTATACATATATATGTTTAAGGAAAATAAAGGCAATTACAGAAGTAAACAATAATACGAGATCCCGCTGCAAAATCTCTGTGTTCAACACATATTGAATTAAATTTACATTTTTACATAGTTTATCATAGACTGGCACCCTGTTGTCAACACAACAGGGTGACAGTCAAAAATTGGTTAGTTGCGACCATAAACTTATGTAAAAATGTAAATTGAATTCAATTCATGATGATTGTAGAGATTTTGCAGTAAGACCTTAGACTATAATATATTATTATCCTTGTAAACAACTTACTGATTACCTATATACCAATTGTTTTCCCATTTCTGTACTTATAATATACACTAGAAAATATCACAATTCAGGAAAACGAACAACCATTGGGAAGAATAAATGCGATTTGGGAATATTAATAAATTAGGCGGGTACTAATTTTGTGATAGGTTTAATTATTGTGACTAATGCAGCAATTGACGATGCTGCTCCCAGCGCTCCTACTGCACTAGGACTTAATTTAATAAACCCTAATGCAGTCAACGGAATGAATAGATCACAAGAATTTTTCAACGTATCTATGAACACATCCTTGTGACAATGTACAACTGTGTACAGATGTTTCATACTCATATAAAAATCAAAGTTCTTTATGGAACCATTTATAAGATACGATGGTTTTAAAAGTGATGTTCTATTCAACTCAAGTATATGTAGAATTTCATAAAAATCTCTAACTAAGTTGGCAATGATGGATAAAAGCCAGAATTTGTTAGCAGTACGATTCCATTTATCTGTGTCAGTCTTCAAAAATCCACTTTTAGCAAGCCACACTATGTGATCAGCGTAGAGGTACAAGCCATGGGCTAATTTGCTTGTGGTCAGAGCAAATCTCAAAATCGGATCATCAATGTGCATGTTATTTAGTGCTGTGTAGCAGATGTCAATACATCTTCCAAGTCGTAAAACTGAAAAAATATAATTGTACACTTTATTATGAACCAATTTATTTCTGAGGGGAATATTTGATTCATTAATTACCTCAACAATTTTCACCAATGTAATACCCGACTGTGGCACATCTGCCTCATAATACTGTTATATGGTTATGTAGCATGTAGACCAGTAAGCATGCTTACATTAAGCCCTCAAATCCATTACAGATAGCAACTAAGCAACACATTTGCAACGGACCTTTAGTTGAGACCATATATTAACCCAAATTCACAATTATAAGATTTGTATACCTTTTCTAAATGAACTGAGGGTATTCTCCAAGCTTTTAATCCTGTCAACTGAGTATTTATTTGCATTTCTTGATTCCAATTGATGCCAAACCAAGCGACTAGCATATTGTACCAATCTGTAAATAAATTATAGTTTTCATAAATTTAGGAACAAGGTACTGTAAATGAATGCTAGGTGTCCACATAGGTAAACCAACCAGTAAAGGGAATAATCAACAAATGAGATACCTATTGTAAAATTCAGGGCTACGATGGCCAGAAACACTACTGAGTATGGGTTTTAAAGCTGTATTTCTGAACATTAATCATAATACGACAAAAATCAAGGCGACCCAGCGGGCACAAAACATTTTTTTTCATTGTGACAGATCAGATGTTTGCCTTTTATGGTAAAATAAATAATAAAAATTCACATCCCTTGTATACTTTTAAACAATACAAAAGAATCGCTAGTACCTATGAATTAATTAAGTCCTCTTTCATGAGCCATTATTTGTTTTACTTAATTGAAATTTAAGTATTACTGACACTGGAGCCTTTCATATGTTATATAAATGATTCTAGTCACAGGTAATCTTTGAAATACAAACTCATTATATAATAACAGCAGCATATCACTGATTATATAATTTTCATTCTTAATACTAGAATAAAATTAGGCTATACATTTTACACATTATGTGCATAAAAAAAATAAGTTAAATTATAAGATAAGATAATGTTTATCTTTAGGTTGTTAGTGTTTATTAAGACTATTAAATACTGATATTATATTGATAAAGCATAAAAATTACATAACAATGTATTGTTTTAATGATATGATATTGTGTAAATTATGTAACTGAGTTTTTTTTTATCAAAAGATCATACTATAGTCATCCTCTGATAATCAAAAGAATATTAATACACAGAATATTTTTTATATCTTATGCCCACTTTTTGTAACAATTATATCCTTGCACTCCCTGAGAGTTGGCGATAAAAACATGCTTTTATGTATTTATATTTGGGAAATAAAAGACCTTGCAAAGATAGTGCTGTCAATGGGCACATTTGGTCTATAGATGTAAACTACCCTAGATCACCGCTCCTCATGCAACTCTTTAAAATTTTCCTCCCTACTCTATATGCATCCAGCCCGCATGAGTTAGCCGTTAGTTATCAGGCACTTTAAGAAACACTGGTCTAATATCTAATATTAAAAGAGCAATGAACACTATAATAGACATATTTCCTACTTATGTTTTCTTAAAGTGCAACATTTTGTTCAACAAACCCGCATGGCGGATTAGTTACCTATTCCAGGTTCAATCCTCCATCAGAAAGACATCTGAATGATGAGTTTAGATACTGTTCTGGGTCTGTGTGTTTGTGTATTCGTCTTTTTGTGTCCATAGTACCCACGACACAACAGAAAATCCTACTGTGGCGCTATGATTGTAGAAAGTGTTTTTTTCATGTATGGTGTTATATACAATACAAAAAATACTGACCTTGCAAGTTTATCTCTTCCATTTGATTGGTTGTTAACTTGTATTACAATATCCATCTTCAAATAACTTTACCAATCCTCTTAGTATGTTTTCTTTTTTTTTAATTTAATTGATTTTTATCCTATATTGTAAACATATTTTTGTTACACTCAACGTCATAATATGCTGTTAATAAATTATACCTGTAATATTTAAATGCTTTGTAATTATTGCCACCATAATAGCAAAGAATATTTTTTTCCGAATTATTAGTTTAAAAAAATTTTAGACATTTTTTTTTTGTATAATATTAAAGTAGCATACGAGCATCCTGTCCATATGATGATACATGGCTACTACCACCTGTGGACATCTGTAATCAACCGCAGATAAGGACTGCCACAGATAATTTGCTACCCCTGCCTGACCTAGTTTTTTTTTTTTAATTGGAACGCCTTGGACAAGTTACTAAGTATATAAGTACTCTTAATCACACTCAAAACGAACACACAAAAACACACCAAAGCATAACACTACTGTTATTGTTTGATGTTTCAAATTGCTAAGTGTGCTCATTTTTACAGAGTAATTTATATATAACATTAATTTGTTGACTCCAAATTGTTCCCACATACATTATGTAAAAGACCAATTCTGAGGTATAAACTTTTTTATCCTTACAAATACAATGTAGGATAAAATAAATAATATATTAGTAAGTATATTGAACTCACCATAATAATTGTTTTCTTACTAATAAAAGTAATTAAATGAAATATTAAACATGTAAGAGAAGTTTAAACACTTATAAAAACAATCTCAAGAATTTTTCGAAATAAAAATAAGGTGCTATCGTAATGCAATGCACAGAATGACACTAATTTTAATAAAATCAATTAATTAATCTGACATTTAGTCTCAACTCGATTATGTCAACTAGCGTTGTCAATGTTGTCAATGGAATATCGGAGTTTATCGACAGTAGATTTACAGATTTTAATCGATTATATCGATTTGCTCACAACGTAGGTAGTATAGCTACTTTATTTACTTAAATCTAGTGTTTCAATAGCGTCGATACTAATGAAATCCTTCGGGACAATACATCATTAATCAGCATATTTTTATATCCACAAAATAAAAACAAATTTAGAAATAAAATGAATTAAGTACCCATGCATACGCATACCCTATTTTACTTTTTAAACGATTAATATTTCAAATCAAAGTAATGTATAAAATCAATTTCATCAACAATCGATTCTATTTCTATACCTTCTAGTGTTATAACTAGTACATAAAGTAGCGCTATAATCATTTCCTTTACATTTTTTTATATTTATTGTTTTTGCAGCTTACGTATTGGTTTCGATTCATAAATATGCTTTAAAATTTAGCTTATTACTTTGACAATTTAACCTTATTTTGAGTATGTGTTTAAAAATGTGTAAATATAAATGTACATTTTTATTATTTCTTGTTTTGATTTGAATTTTCCGAATATAAATATCTAAAAAAAACTAAAACATCTGGTTGAATATCTGGCAATAGTGGCGGGTGGCAACACTGTAGCTGCGCCATCCTCCATTTTATTTTCCAAACTAATTACTATAGCGTTTGTGCGGTGCAGTGCCGAAAGCTTTCGTATTGTTGTAATTCTTTAGGTTTTGGAGTGTTATTAACTTTATTTCGTAGTGAAACGGTGTTGTGATCATAGCGAAGTGACTTTGGTCGCTAATTGATTGTGGTAAGACAATAGTCGATAACTACGCGAAGTGCTCGTTCTGGAAGGTGACGACATTTTGAAGTGACGTGTAATGTTGTGCATTTCAGATAGTGGTTCATCGTACTGAGCTTTCATGATTGGATTACCGCGTAGCGATAGAGATAGAGATCGTATTACGGTGAAAATTCGTAACATGAAGAGAAGTTCGTCCAGGGACAGCATGCCGAGGTCGAAAAGGACGCGTAGTAGCATAGGCAGGTACGACGACAGCTCCGACGAACGCGTCACTCCGGAACGCGTCCGTCGCCGGGTACGCTCCCCTAGCCCCCGCAGTCGGTATGTGTCCCCCCATCGCGATGATTACGTCCGCTCGCGTGATGTCCGAGAAGACTCCGGCCGTCCCTACTACAAAGTGTTGTGTGTAAGCGCTTTACATCCTAAGGCCTCAGATGAGATTATCAAGGACACCTTGTACAGGGAATACAAAAAATTTGGTGACTTCAGTATCAAAATCTCCCACGAGCTCGACGAAAGAGTTGCGTATGTTTGTTTCCGCAGCGCAGAAGACGCGAGAGATGCGAAACACGCAAAACCGAGGATCATTTTGTACGACAAGGTGGCCATAGTGGACCCAGTGTATGAACCCGTCAGATCGGAGTACAGAAGTAGGCCACGAAGCATAACTCCTCCCGACTATGACCGTCCCTACACTTCTTACGCGTGGTCCCCCGTCCCAGAAAGACGTAGGCCGCCCCCGGATGAAAGAGCGTATGGCATACCCCCAACTGTTCCACCCCATCATAGAGACTTCCGTCCACCGATGCATGAGTATCCAATGGCGGGACCCCACGGTCCCCCCATGCACCACCGCCCACCAATGCATCATCCTCCCCATCCTCACTACATGCCGCGTCCATACATGCCTCGTCCCCATCATCCTCCATTCGAGAAAATGGAAAACAAAAAAGACAAATTTCCCAACTATCTTCACCATGTTCAACCCGAGGATGATCCTTTAGCCACTCGAACTCTTTTTGCTGGTAACTTGGAAATAAATATATCTGATGAGGAACTCCGTCGCATTTTTGGACGCTATGGCATTGTTGAAGATATTGATATTAAGCGGCCTCCGCCGGGAACTGGCAATGCCTTTGCATTTGTCCGATATCAAACATTAGATATGGCTCACCGTGCCAAGGTCGAGTTGTCTGGCCAGTACATAGGCAAGTTCCAGTGCAAAATTGGTTATGGCAAAGCTACGCCTACGACTAGAGTTTGGGTGGGTGGTTTGGGTCCATGGACATCTGTGGCACAACTGGAAAGAGAGTTTGACAGATTTGGAGCCATCAAGAAAATTGAATATGCAAAGGGTGAAGCACACGCCTACATCTTATATGATTCGATAGATGCTGCCCAAGCAGCTGTTAAGGAAATGAGAGGTTTTCCGTTGGGCGGGCCAGACAGACGCCTGCGGATTGATTTTGCTGATGTAGGAACTGGTGGCCAATTCAGGCCTAAGCCATATGCTCCTCCTGTTGGTGAGGACGGCAGGCCGGTGGAGGGGTATGAAGGTTATGAAGGTACCTGGGAAGATGGTTATAGTGGTTATGGCACAGGTTATAGGGGTAGAGGTGGTCATCGAGGACGTGGGCGCGGTATGTACCGCGGTGCTTACCATGGTGCTGGGGACTACAGAGACGAAGAGTGGAGGCGACCGCCCGTCGATGGCGAATACGAAGGTCGTCCGCGGCATTCTGGGTCGCGAGAACCAGGTGCTGATAGATCTCGTTCACGTTCGCCTCGACGCCGCTCTCCAGACAGTGACTCAGATGGTTCACCGCGCCGAAATAACGGCATGCTCGCGTCTGCCAGGACCTTGCCTGAAGTTGTCCGGAAGGCTACAACAATTTGGAATGGGGCATTGATCTTGAAAAACTCCTTGTTTCCAACTAAATTCCATCTTACAGATGGCGATTCAGAAATCATTGACAGCCTAATGAAAGATGAAGATGGCAAAAATCAACTGAGAATCACTCAGAGACTCCGTTTGGACCAGCCCAAACTAGATGATGTACAAAAGCGCATTGCAACATCCAGTTCCCATGCTATCTTTTTGGGGGTTGCGGGTTCATCGACAGCTGTTACTAATGAAGATACCAGCATTCAAACCAGGCCAATGAGGAATTTGGTGTCATATTTGAAACAAAAGGAAGCTGCCGGAGTGATATCATTATTGAATAAAGAAACTGAGGCTACTGGTGTGCTGTATTCTTTCCCACCATGCGAGTTTTCAACTGAGCTGCTAAAACGTACATGCCATAATCTTACAGAGGAGAGTCTGAAGGAGGATCACCTTGTGATTGTAGTTGTCCGGGGAGGGACGGCATAGCACACAGTTAAAAGTGATGACATAGTGGACGAGACATTTATAGTTTAAGATCTATTTTTAAATGCCTTTCATTTTCAGATTATACTTACATTTAGATAATATAAAATGTGACGTGTAGTGTATGAGGTGTGTGATGTAGTTAATGTGGAGGTTTTATGATGTTTGACCTTGTGCGAGTGCTGTCATTCACAGTTATGTGTAAAGCAATAATTTATCATTGTGGAGTATTAAACATAGTTCTTAATAGTTTTGCTAGTACCCTTTGCAATCAATTGTGTAAACATTATGATGAACCATGAGTTTAGTGTATAATCAGTGTATTTTAGGTGATGTGTAGTGTGTGTACACAATAATAGATTATTTAATCCAAAGTTGTTGTTTTTTTATACCTTGTGATTTTGTGAGTTTGTGTAAAGTTCAGTGAGTTGGTGCTTAAAGTTTACAGTAGAATCAAAAGATTAACTGAACAAAGGTTTTGTTTAAAGTTCAAATCTATCTGTGTTTTGGTGCAAAACACTAAACAAATTGAACTATGAAGTTCAGTTTATTCAGTGAAATAATGTGAGAAATATTTTCTTAGTGTATGTGAGTGGTGTCCAATTGTTCCTATTTTTTTCAGTTATTAGTGCTTGAACTTTGGACAAAGTATTTAAAAAGAGTTATTTAACAAAACTGATTTGTGAATAGTAAAGGGTTGGAGTAATAGAAAATAATTGAACATCTATAATAGTTATAAAGTTGAAATATCAAGTCTGTGATAGTATTGCTCATAAACATAAGTGGTCTAAAGATAAGTGCTGTGGTGCTAGTAAGCCTGTTGAGTCATGGAAAAGTAAGTATTGTAAGTATACAATCTAGATATATCTACTAATCTACTTTTATATAGAAAACTAAAATGACGAATTCTATAATAACAATTCAGCACTCTAGATGCTACTATTGCATTTTGTTTTAAAATTGATGCCATCAAAACTACTGATTTGTGCACTATAAAAATTTCAAAGGCCGATTTTCCAACAATAGTGACAATTTTGACGTAATTTTCACGGTTGGAGAGTAACTTAATGCTAAGGTTTAAACTGATCACACTTTGCACACTGTGACTTGCAACAAAGTTGGACAAGTTGAAATCGAGTCCTTCCAGAACTGAATTAATATGCTTACAAATATATAAGTAGTAACTCTGCTTAATCAAGCAAGTTTTTTATAAGCAACTAGCCAAGCCAGCGTTTGCTGTTTCTTTCCACTTACTCAAGCAGAAGAATGGGCGCCTTGGAAAGGTTTATTCTATCCAACTACTGCTGGACAGCAGTGACAGTCAGCAGCTGATATCCGCTAAGGAATATGGCAAAAAAGTGGTTCAGAGAGGCCCTCTGTTATTTGCTACACTTATTTAGCTTGAATTGCAATAGTTCTTTGAATAGGTTGGTAATAAAAATACATTGGTGCAATGATTTATAAATAAGCCTTGATACATCAGGAGTATATATTGTTTAAGGTTGGTTATAGGTCTATGATGTACAAAAACACTATAGAAGGAGGTAGGTGTCCTTCTACCTATATAATAAATTCTGATTTGAGATTAAGGGCTTGTTGAAAACCACACGAGATATGATCACACTCCGTGTCCAATTTTAGTTTTTGGTTCGACGCTGATCGAGACCGAGTTTGCTGGCGAAGATGAAAGCTGAATAATAATTAGGGTCGTAACGGAGGCTTTTTTAGCGGATGCGGAGATGAATAGGTTCATCTCCGCGTATACGGAGGTTAACGGAAGTAGAGGCAAAGGTTGAAAAGTTTTTGAAGTGAAATAAAAATGGAATTGCATGTTTTATTAGCTTAATAAAATTTGAATATGTTTATTTCAAATAGGAACACATAAAGTACAGTTCTTTTACGAAGTCTTATGATTATTAATATTTGAAATTAAAAAGTGGCAAATTATATTTTACTAAACAGCTTTGCGGCTTTGTTAACTGTACTGTAACTCAATTACAACTACGCGCGACTGAGCGATGCCACATGTCGATTCCTGTCAATTGACTTACTCCCCGCCCCTATCCGCCGCACTCGTTCTAATGTTCCCGCTGTACAATATACCTAACGTTGATTATGATTCCTGGCCAATCCATTCGCCTTGCACCTCTGTTAAAACTACACAAAAATTTAGCGGAGGCGGAGGCATTATTTTTAGCGGAAGTTCCGCAGTAACG
Organism: Cecropterus toxeus; assembly: GCA_018249875.1. NCBI lineage: Eukaryota > Metazoa > Arthropoda > Insecta > Lepidoptera > Hesperiidae > Cecropterus > Cecropterus toxeus. Next base: position 867 of record DWNE01007293.1, on the reverse strand, counting down.
GAAGCGGAGGTCAGTTACAACCGTAATAATAATGCGGAAAGGTAGAAAGTACCACAATGCGATCCATATCCCTATTAGCTTTCATGGAAATCTGACGAAGGTTCATATTGGGTATTAATAACAATGCACATCCCGTAAAAACTATCAAGCATACATAGGTACTTCTTTTTTCATAACTGTAACCTTTTTATATTCCATCTTTAAAACTAAATAGGTAATACCCATCTGTAGTGTATATCAGATCGTGAAGTATAGACCATGGCTTCGCGCTGGTGAAATATGACTTTGTACATGATATTTTTAAAAAACTTAGACACCTGCACAATCATTTAACAGAATTGAAAAAGCAAAATACTACAATTTTCGTTTATTTATGAACAAACTAAAGTTGATAAAATTGAGTGATTCTGATAGAATTGATGAAAAAAAAACAGAAATTCCGATAAGGAGGATGCCATGTATCATTATTAGATTTTAGAGGACTTGGGCCTAACAGTTTAAACTTTTTTTATACCTAAACCTAACGATAAAGTACACGGGCTACCTGATGGTAAGTAGTCACCGTCGCCTATGGACATTTGCAACACCAGGGGAGTCACCAATGCAACGCCGGCTTTAAAGGAGAACTCTTCACAACTTTTTTGAAGAGCCCAATGTCATACCGGGAATACCTCGGGAGGAAGCTCATTCCACATCTTACAATTCCGTGGCTAAAACGAACCTGCAAACCGAACCGTAGAGGATGGAACTTCATCTTTCGGCGGGTGGTGCGGTGGAGGAAAGGTGACGCAGGCACCAGGTCAAATAGTTCCTGGGAACACTCACCATTGTAAAGCCGGTAGAACACGCAGAGGGAGCCTATGTCCC
>DWNE01007292.1:0-12360 GCA_018249875.1 Cecropterus toxeus | reverse complement strand
TTGGGCTGTAGCGCGTGCCAAAGAAATGGACATACATACAAACAAACATACATACATACGCTCGAAAAACATTACCTCCTTCTAACACAGTCGGGTAATAAACAAATAAATAAATAAAACACGCGGCAGCATGTTGCCAAGTTCTCTGGCAACATAGAGGTTCTAAATGAAGCCGCTTACGAAATGCTTGCAACTATTGAGGATGGTCGCGTCGTATGAAAGTCAGCCGGATTGAATAGTAATAGGTTTATAATGATGATTTAATGTTTATCACACATTCTTCCTATGAAAGTGGTACATTAATCATTGAGTTTTAATAAAATAATTTTATACATACGTGATGTTATTGTTCTACTTCTAATTGTAAATTAGTCTAAGGAAATAGCTTTCTTCCTTTCTTATTTTCTGTCGCTAAGCTAAGTATGAAGATATTTTGGGTTTGTTTGTCTTTATGCGTTTAACACTCAGACAATTCTAGTATAAATATATAGAATATATTTCTAGTATAGGAGTATAAATGTGAAAAGCGTTTAGCGTCTATATACCAACGATGGAATAGACTCAATCTTAAGCCCTTGAAAGACGCCTCATTTTACAAACTACATTTTACTCGACTAGTCTTTTAAATCTTGAGTCATGAGACTAAAAGCTAAGTCGATGTGACTGTGATGACTTTTGAGTCCTAAAAAGATTTGCCTCGCTTTACAGAGTGGCCACTAGTTTTTTTAAGATAGTTAACTAAGTCGAGATTTTTATCCACGAGACTGATTTGTTACTTGAAAAACTTTTACACGGTAAACAATTTACTCATGTTGACACGTTTACTGGAAATTTTGTCAACACGAGGGTAGACTTAAAATTATGTACTTCAACAAAGGATGTATACATATATGAGTTTCACATTAGCTTAAGACTTAAAGGACTCTGACACGAATCCTAATACTAAAAGGAATGAAAAGCTGAGTATTCATTTTAAATACAAGTCCTTTTAAATTTGTGTCGAGTCTATTATAATTAAGTATATAAGATTCTTTCATCACCACTATATAGGTATATAGACCTTTTGCTAATCAAGACTTTTAATTGGAGAAGACTTGATTCATGTTTCATTTATTAATACTTTAAAAAGCTTACAATAATATACGAGAACAAAGGTAGACTTAATCCTGTACGCATTCTGATAATCACTATTTCTTATATTTTATTATACAGCTTTCTGCTTTATTGACGATCTCAAAATCTAATTATTTTTGACTTTTTATTTTATTTTAATAAATGTGTCACGTGTTCGTTTGCTGCATTCATTTATTTGACCATTTCTTAACTGCTTGGTAGTAGTCAAATGTTATTTGACCGATCAATGGTTAGAAATAAGACAGGAGTTTTATTTGACATCAAAAACAAATGCGACAATGCCCCAAAAGACTGAAATTGAACGTGTATAAGACTCTTTACTCCTCTAACCAATACGGAGTGGTCATTTAATTGTGGTGGCAATAACACGACGACCTTTTTCCAATCTGCATTGGAGCAACATGGTCACGTATGATAAAGCAGGCCTTCCCCATTTCTGGGAAGAGGCCAAGTCCAGCAATAAGACATAAAAACAACTGCTGTAAACGTATGTACCTAAGTTCGTACATACATCGAAGTCTGCGTGAACAACCTACCTTTATTGCCATTATTCAATTGTCTTATAATTTATTGATGAGTTGCAGGAATGCAATGTGTAGTCTTTGCTAAGTCCTCAGGGATAACAAGTTGGCAACGCATAGAATATAATATTTAGTAGTTCGACCAGACTGCTCATACTGAATTACTTATTTAAAATTGGTTTAGAATTCAGTAAATTCTTTAGATATTGGTATTTTACCCGATTGCGTCAGAAGGAGAGTGATGTTATTCGAGCGTATCTATGTATATATGTATGTTTGTTTTTATGTATGTCCATTTCTTTGGCACGCGCTATAACTTAAACGACTTGACGGATTGTGATATAAGACATATCATTAGAATCGTCTCGGTTTGGTAAGTAAAATAGACTACATAATTTAAAAATTGACATCTAAAAATAGACATAGGAAAAAAAGGGGTGGTGGGACTAATTTTTATTATTACAACAATATGGGTATCAAATGAAAGCTAGTAAATATATATCATTATGAACAAAAAAGTCGTTTTAAACTGTCGGGATTTTTGTTTTAATGTTTTTAACGATGTTACTAGTTAATTATGGATGTCACAAGGACAAGCTAATTTAGGTCGCTTATGTAGATGTACCATAAGAACATGTAAGCTAGATTATCCCAAAATAGGATATAGTAGCAATTTTACGTGAAGCTACTACTATTTATACTCCTAATTTAGCTTACATGGTCACCATGCTTGGTTTAACACCTACATAATTGCTCTTTTAATGAACGAAACTTAATTCAAACAAGTTAGTACGTTGCTATTTAGGGTAGGTATTAACCATTGTTCATCGTGAGAAAGTTTTTTTGAATCTTCTGTTTTGATTTTTAACAACCAATAATTAATTAAGTAGCTACACTGTTTTATAACATACTAAGTGGCAAAGAACGTTTAGTTATACGAGTGCTATTTTGTATAAAAATAACGAAAAGTTTTTTTTTTACATATTACAGAAGCTGCTATATGAAAAGTTTTGTTACTATAAATCCAAGCTACTGGTAATAACGCCGACAATTCAAATAATATGTCACTTAAAAATATATATATTAACAGTTCAACAATCTCCAAACTTACGATTTGGCCATATTATAATCTTATCAATACGCTTAAATAAACAAAGGAAAGGTTTGCTTCACAGAACGTAGAAGTTATGATAGTACGAAGTGTTCTAGGAAATAGGTATATATCTATGTACTAGGAATTCCTTTACCTTCTCTTGGCAATAGCCATAAGAAACGTGACACTTAAAACTTACATTACGAGAAACGTGAATTCGTAAATATTCATATAGTATTAGTTAGCTATAGTTTTAAAGTTATTTAAGATATTTTTTACTATCGTAACTTTGGATAAACTATATGTTTTTACAAAAGTTAGTAAAGTTCACGATTTATTGTTAATAATGTCGTAAAATAGACCAAATAATTGGGAAGTCATTGCACTTATTCATAGTGAGGCATGCAGCAAACGTGTTTTCTCTGATACCTACGAAGCGGGCGGCTTACCTGAGAGTCACTCCGGACGTGGTTCAAATTATTCACCACTAATCCGTTGTCTGAGCCCATTGGATCCATTCTGCAAAATCATCATCCACTCACAACGTCATGGATAACCACTTCCACCAAAGTACGGTCCACAACTTCCGAATCACCGGCACGAACTTCAGTCAACAAAAACACAACTAGACACAAAATAAAAATCACAACCACTGCACAGGCGCTTGACCAACGGGTTAAAGCTTCACTGACTTACTTAAAACTAGTCAAACCACCTTAAACTGATAAACCTCAGTAATGTAATGATGATATGAACCACAAAAGATCCTCGTACGAGCTAAACATATTGTGCGTTCTGCGTTTCGTACTGATCAACGTCTGGCCGATCCTAACTAAGGACGCCAGGCGGCGAAAAGTTAACCGTGCGTGATTTCTGGGCACTTTCAAAAGCAAATGGTCATATAAGCTATCAATCTTTGCATACCAGAGTGGTGCGATGAAATGGAGATTCTCGTTAGGGCACGAACACGGCGCGAGTGAAAGGGACAACGTTCTGAGCAGGTACTCCGTCCCCAAGTGGGCGAACAGTATCTACAGGTTTTGCTCTCCCACTACAAGAAGGCACGACACGGACTCGGAGCCTCAGAGCTTGAAAGTTAAGTTGTAGTTGAAAAACAAAATAAGCGCTGCGCGGTCGACACTACGCTCCGATCATTTACACTAAAACATATCGAGTTTTTTACGTCATTCTATTTTTTACTACTTTTCTATTCTATTAATTTGACATCCTTGATGATCAATGGTAGAAAAGTTTTTACTACGATTTTGGAATTTTAATATATTGGTATTAATATTAATATAGTAAATCTTTTATATTAAATTGCGTTTCATAAAATGTTAATTATTAGTTTTTATCCGGCATACGAATTAAAAGAAATGATCAACTGAATCGATAAATCGAACCGGTCACAATGCATCTCTGGTGAAGGCCGCGGGATTTAACCTCTACACAGGACAATCCTGCGCAGGGACGAACGTACACGAGCACATGGACCCAATAGATACACGCAACTACATCCACAGGGACGGTGGCACGCACACAAACGGAGCCTAGGATCTTACCTGGCTTGCGCTGCTATGTAATTGGCATTTTTTGTGGATACCACTTTTATAAATACAATGTGCAAGGCGCGTCTAGCTAGGCAGAGGCAGTGGTCATTCGACTCGCCGGCATTGGCGGAGTAAATGATGAAATATTACACCTCGTGCCTTTGAAACGCATGCATCACGTATAAAGAATGTTATATACCGACAATGCACCGAATATACTACAGTGATTTGTCATCATCAGGTTTTATAAGTCACATTTAGAACGTAGAAACGTCCTTGAGATCAGATTCAAAGCTCATCAAGCAAGAATTTATTTGAATAGACATCTTTTTGAATCTCAATAACGTATCATAGCTTCAGAGGGTGCCATGGAGAAAATCTGTGCTAGAAACTCCGTGCGTATGCATAACGTGGGTCTTTTTGAAGACGTAAAAATATTCGTAGGAACGTAAAAATGTAGCTGGATTTACGTCAATTTATGTATATTCCACTATTTTTTATTAAAATAACATTTACTGATTTTATATCTGTATTCTTTCTCGTTGTGTGTATAATATTTATATAAAACTCCTTCCTATGTATTATTATGTGAATTTTTAACTATTCTAAGTAGACTACGAATTTAGGGTTTTATTATTCTCACTTTTACTTCACACCGTCAGCTTTTCTGGAAGAAATACTATTAGCGATAAGATCACCTTTTGAATTGTTAATTATGTTTTCCATTGTTTCTTTTTCTTTGGATACCATAAAGTGTATTATTAGTATTATATACATTGTAATAACTTTTATTACGCACATCATGAAAATGACCCTTAACTATTTTTAGTTTACTTTAATATAGACCAGTTTCATTTTTAAAAACAAAATGTTGTCATCAATACGTCAACATTGCCGTAAACTGGTACATCCACATCCAATCCACACGTACACGTTCCAGCAATTCAACAAACCAGCATGATGTCATGAGCAGACAGGAGCTGATCTTTATAGTCACTACATCAGCAGTCCTGTCATGCATGGCAACGGTTATCGACAACCGCGTGAAACGCCGCCGTCCGTGATGGTATGCTCGCTTGATTTTTTGTTTGCAGTAGCAAACGGATATATTATACTGTTGCTAATGTTAGTGTTAATGCTCACGGCATCTTATGACACCGATAACCGACTATTAAGCCAGCCGTCAATTCTTAAAGAGTTGGTAACGTCTACACCATTACGTTTAAGAATACGGTTAATTTTTTTGCGAAAGAAATGCTTTACTGGGCACATGTCTCAAACTTTTTTAATGTATCTATATCATATGTGCATCATGTCATCAGACTTTTGGGTAAGCAAATTACTAAAAGTGGTTTCTTTTTTCTTTTATATAATGTGACAGCAAACTATGGCATGATGTTAAGTGCCCAAGGCCCGTATGTGCTCCATCAAGGGTAGCACCCCCGTGCTGAAAGAAATGCATAGTGGACTGCTATTATAAGTATCTTACAAGAGGTAGGAATCTTATTACCCTTAAAAGGCCAATATTTACTCTAATATTTAATCGTATCTATTAATGATTAATCTATGACAATAATATGTGAATTTTTGACAATTATTTCAGGCCACATAACTTTGCAGTATGATTCAAACCAGTAAATTGTCAATAGCCAATAAACCCACAATTCGGTACAAAATTATCTGCAATTAATTGCCTCAAAGTCGAATTATTCGGTCAAACTTTATAAAATATATACATAATGGACAAAGGAATCAAACCGACACGCTTATGGCATTTAAGTGGAAAGAAGCACATACAGAATTGGCTTAACGACCGCGTCGTAGCAGTAAAACACGATCATGACCAAAGACCACAAAAACCGATGCTAAAACTATGCGCCCTTATACTAACCTCGACATTGGGATTTGCTTACTCTTACGGGTTGTTTAGTCCTGAGAAGTACTTGGCTACCATTATCAAGTCAAATACTCCTAATGACTGCATGAAGAAATGTGGAACTGAAGTCCCTCTGCCTTGCTCTGACAATAAAAAGAAAACGCCTGATAAACCCTGTCCCAAATAGATGGAAATTTCCAAATGTCTTAAAATATAAGTAACTTTATTAAATGAGTCTTATTTTAATGTAGTTTATTGAACAATATATTTTGCCTACATTATAAAGTAATAATATTTTACTTGTGGTTATCTTAATGGTATTGCGCTACTTGAAATCTTTATGACGCAATATTTTTCGATATATCCTGCTTTCTTAACTTCTCATTTTGAGAAAAAAGTGAATTAAATAACCTTCTTTTTTACCATACTACCCTACCCTTGTGTAGCATAGTTATATTATGTTTTCTATCTTTCTGTGGAAGGCGACTAAGAGACACATTTCCAGAGATAGGCCGCAGCGTCTTCATCGGCAAAAAACCCAATTAGAGGCGGCCTATGTCCAACAGTGTACTTATATTTTCTTAGTTCATGGTAGCTACGAAAGCAAGTACCTATCAGAAGTTCTCATATCTAAAAACAAGCAGTTAAATGAACTAGTAGTTACTAATTAAACCGGACTTCATGGTGACCTTGAAATTATTTTTAAAACGAATTTTTAATCAGTATTGAAATCTCCTTTGGTTTCATATTACATAAGTGAAATAATAAACTACATAGATGTGATCATAGCCCTCTAGTTTTTGCTAAATATTCGTTTCTATTCCTATTTACATTGTGCTGTTACAATTTCTATCGTTTTGGGAAATGGAGCAAGTTGTAAAAGCTGTAATAGTTTCAATCACAATTGTAGCTGCTTATCACTATTACGTTACTCAAAAATAGAAGCAACTTTCTTAATCCATCTATAGTGTGGACGTTCTTTGACATAAACTAATCAAAACAAGTTTTTCTAAATCCTCCGTTTTGTATACTCTTAAGAAATAAACATTTGATTATCTGCAACTAAAGTCAAACATGAAAGACGAATGGCAGAAGACATTGTGTCCAATTATTAACTCGGAAGTGAATTAAGTGATCAAGAGTATCAACATTTGCCGTATAGTTGTAGTATGTTCTATAACATGAGGAATAAAAAGCGGTAATGGACAGAAGAGAACAACTGAGGCTTATCTCAATCGTCATGTCCATGGGCTCTCTCTTGGCTTACTCTTATGGAATGTTTACGTTACCATCCTTTTCTTCACGAGGTAATAAGTCTGAAAGTTCATTAAATAAAGCAACTGAAAACAGTCTGCGAAAAGCGAAAGACAACAGAAACGATGGCGGGACGCAATCGAGGCCAAAAGCTGATATCTTCAACAGATTGAGGAGTGATTGACTTGTTCTGTTTTAAGTTTTGTATTTTGTTTTATTATGTTAGTTGGAAATAAATATATTATTACATAATTTAATACAAATATAATTTGTGTCACTCGAACTAGCGGTAAAGAAATAGAGCTATATATAAGCTGAAACGAATTTTACACCGGGGTTTTACCTATCTTATTCTCATCCCATTTCTATCCTAATATTTCAAAGGTAGTAGAAACAGTACAGCACTACCAGGGAATAGCTCTGCCCTATCTATTTGTAGCATGCATTGTTCTTACAGTTTGGTTGTAGGATATGGTTGCCGGCTGACTTACGTATGAGGCGACCATCATATTCTTCAGTAGTGGCAACGTATTTGGTCTAAATGATTTAGATGACAGATGTCTATGGACGGGAGTGACCATTTACCATCAAGTGGACGACATGCTTGCTATTTCAAAGTTAGGGAACACTTATCACATGTCTCCTCTAAAAATGGGAATAGTTCAAAAATATGTAATAAAACTTCAAACATTTGAAGTAAGCTATACTTAAAGTAATTCATTTATGTACACACAAAGAAAAAGACTTTTTAACCAAATAATAGAAGCCGACTTCAATGTCTTCGAGGGGCGACCACGTTTAGGCAAAAGAAGCACAGGTCGCCCCCCGACCAGGTGGACCGATGACCTGGGGAAGACAGCGGGAAACCGTTGCATTCAGAAGGTACAGGACCGGTTGGAGTGGCGCCATCTAGAGGAGGTCTATGTCCAGCAGTGGACCTCGATAGGCTGATGGATGGATGGAACAATGTTCTGAAGATCATTTTAGACAGTGATATTTTTTCTTAGTATATAAAAATGAATTGCTCGCATGGCATATCTGCTTTATTTGTAACTTGATACCTACCTAGTTGATAAAACTCAATCAGTACGTAATCTGCATGCATGTGGATTTTTCCTTGTAATACAATTTTATTAGTGGTGTCATGTTCGGTATTGTCGCTATACATATAATGCTGTTTATGTACGTTTCAAACCCGGACTTATCGTAAAGGGGGCGTTTCAATGAATTCATCGTATTACCGACGTATTTTTTCTGATTTCACGAAATTTAAACTATTGCCGTTAATGATAGAATGTAGTAAATATAGAAATTGAATAAACATATATATTACCTATAATATATGCTTAAATAAGATATATCCTACGGTGAAATTAAAAGGGACGAAATGCGACATCGGCGTTTTCTAGGAAATAATAACATTGTGTTTTTTAAAAATGCGCGGATTGTTAAAGGGAATATCACAATTGTCACTTTTCTTAATTTCCTAAACCCGTGTTTTTTAACTTTTCTAAGGAAACGTCCCCATATATTAAAAAAATAGCGTTATATAATGAGAATCATTTTGCTAATTTTTTTGTGGTATAGGTAATATCTTAAATTTTTATTGTTTTTTTTTACTGAAGCACCTAGTTGGTCCTTGAACTTGGTCCTTTTCGTTCTCACTGTGCGATATGAAAGTACATTAGTTTTTTAGTGTAGATAAAAAAATATAAAAGGGCTAAATACTTATTTCTACAGGTCTTTCATTTTATGTTAACGATTTCATCATGTCATAATGTGACAGAGCTGTCGAAAAGAAGCGCAAGAACTCAAGACCAAGAAGAAAAATAAAGAAAATATTCCTAATAAAAATGGAAACTCTGTAAATAACAAAATACAGATTTATAAAACATGAACACTAGGAAATTACTTTTCGATGTGTTCGTGTTTTCAACTTCATTCTACATTTCATACAATCTCATGTCTGTTTTCATACGAAAATATAGAGTGAAGCGGGTTGCAGTGGATTCTGGAAAATAAAAGTAAGAATCTTTTTTAATCTTTCGGACTTACGTAATTTTAATATCTTTCAATTTTAAAATATATGCAGAAGAATGCCCTTTCCTTCACATCCCAAAAATCTTAATATTTCTTTCGCAAAGAATAAATAGTCAATCTTTCGCATCAACGACTTTATCGTAGCGCATAATTCTCCTTAAACCAGAAATTATTTAAATTGCTAATAAACTTACAAGGTTAAACTGAAGAAACATACATTTAATTTTTAATTAAGGTTGCGTTTTGGATATTACTTACCCGCTTTCGTCTTTTTCTTCCAGGAAAAGTATTAAGAGGCTGTGGAGGAGGTGGTATGTGGTAGAAATATGGCGGAGTGAACATGAAGTCTTCGACTGTAACTCCTGATGGCATATGCGACGTCCTTGAAGGTCCCATGGACCTTACAGTCCCATACAAACTCCTATTACGACCTTTATTTGTATACATATTTACTACACGAACCGAACACAAGTCTAAGCTTAGACCACATACACAATTTAAAAAGTTTCACTCGAAAGCGCGCGAAATGTTAGCACAGATTAATTAGCGAGTATTGCATTATTACTATATAATCTACACACGCGAGTTAAGTCCAGATTATGTAAGTAGAACTTATTTTTAAAATAAAAAAAATAAGCTACTGAAAAATATTTTTATTTTACTGTAAAACAGAGGTTTCTAAATGATAAATATTTTGGTGAATATTTAATCTTTAGTACCTCGATGTTTACCGTAGTTTGCCAAACATTTGCTAAGCGTGCGGACGATTAGCAGAATGAACACTATATGAGATGCGTTCGCGACTGATGGAGAACAATCATGCACGGTACAATTAATTATCATAGTTTATCTGCTTTTTCCAATAGGGTACGTGGAGCGCAACATATCGACATTGCGATCTATTTGAAAATGAGAGACGAACATACGCTCACGCACTACCACGCGCCGATACACATCAATAACTTTGAAAAGTTTGTCATCACTGCATTTAAATGCATTTTGTTATTTATTTACCATAGACCAGGGGTGTAGCGACGACGACGTTTCTGAGTGTTGGGTTCTGGTCCTGTAAAATGACGACTTTCCTGGAACCACCAAACTCTCCCCCTGACAATGTTATATCCTCTGCATTCTGCCTAAACAAAATACGTTTTACCATGGTTACCTCTCCATCTGGCTAAGATCTTACGTGAAGGATATTTTTATAAATGGTTCTGTTCTTTTTTATAAGGGTACTAAGTTAAACGTTAAATTGCAGCATACCTGAATTAAAATATTAAAAATAAACATATTATGTCATAATCGATATCAACGTAATATTTTTATATTTTCATAGGTATTATCAGTAATTCATATTTATAGAAATCTTGAAGAATTTTATGACCACGACGACATCTAGCGATAAAACGACGTATCATTTCGTCTGTTTAGTAACAACGACTCGGCAGCTATACAAGCTTGTATAATCCGTTAATAGATGGCGCTATAACCCACAGACCAACTTGATTCAAACAATTTTGACCGTCAAATTCAAACTGTCTCCGTCAAATATGGCTAAATATTATGATTGATTTAATAAAATGTTTCGATCAAATTTTAAAGCCGTTGGGCTTCAAAAAGTTTTCAGAGTGAAATTAATATTGACATCATGGTAGCCGGGAACTTCGCAAAGGCCGTTTTCGGTTTGATATTTGATAAAACCCAATGCGCCGCTCTTGGTGGCAAGGACAACGGTTTTGGAAATAATTACATTTGGGCTGGTTCCTTAGAATCTGGGTTGCAGATCGCCAACCACCACAAGAAACCAATTATGGTTATTATTCATAAATCTTGGTGTTCAGCTTGCAAGAATTTAAAGCCTAAGTTTGCTAACTCTACGGAGATTCAGTCATTGAGTAAACACTTCGTAATGGTGAACTTGGTTGATGATGATGAACCTAAGAGTAATATTTTCGCGCCCGATGGGACGTACATACCACGGTAAGTTAACTATTTCATAGATAAATATTCGTTATACCTACATATCTCACCTTTATTTGGATTTGTGAAGATCTTCGTGTTATATATTTTTCTTTTCGCCTAATAAAAGTATATAATGCTCACGTTGTTGTATCTTAGTTTTCGTATGTTTATATGTGTTTTATAAAGATTTTAGCTACATTGCGTACTTTAATGAATCTTCATTAGTAGGTATTTCATTATTGAACGCAACGGTATTCCTATTCTGAAGTATCCCAACTTGTTCTCAAATTGTGGTTTACACTAGCATGTTGCAGAAAGGTTTCCAATAACCACAAACTACATAGATTGGCATGATTCATCATATTTCGTTACGATATTTCCTATTTAGTAAGTTTAAAAATGTTCTGAGCTGAAATGCCTGTTACAAAATAAGCATAACACATATGTATTGTATCACATTGTATCTTCTTTAATCAGCATTGAAAAAATGCATTCAACAGAAAGTTTAAGTACCTACTTTTAAACATTTATACGGGTATAATACTTTTTTGTTACTGATATCAACAAGAAATGTATTTAATTATATGTAAATAATTTAAGCCGTTTTTTATTTTAAGGATTCTGTTCATCTCCCCAAAAGGACTCGTGGACCACGACATATACAACGAGGAAGGGAGCAGCCAGCACAAGTTCTTCTATAGCCGTCCGGAGCAGATCGCCAAATCCATGAGGAAGGTGCTTGAAAAGTACCAACACGAACAGTTCGATGTATGACGAATTTTGTGAGTAATTAATGCGATTGATTAAGTTTCATCTGTAAAATATGCGGTGCTAATCATGTGCGTACTAATCCACCAAACTAACTAGACGAACGGGAGGAATGCGGTCTCCCTCCCCGGTCCCGTCTCATGCCCCGCTCTCGTCCTAGTA
>DWNE01007291.1:0-12361 GCA_018249875.1 Cecropterus toxeus | reverse complement strand
TACAGCTTTGATCGGAAGCTCACAGATCTTATAAGTTACCATAATACCTAGGAAATGAATACATACATTATTTCATATGAATAACATAATTATTTTAGTATATGATAATTTTACATGATTATTTATATTTATTATGTAAATTTCCACGTAAACAAAATATTTATTAAATTATTATGTAAACGTTTGAGTAAAATTTTAAAAATGTATTTTTTATTTTTATTTGACTTTTATTTGGTTAGAAATCTTACGCATTAATACGGTCCTAAATGCTTCACCTGGAAATCCCACATTTTATTCTGGACAAGAAACTAGATTGACATAAAGCTATAGGAATGTATGCAAAGTAAATAGATTTGGATGAATTACCCTTTTAAACTTGATATATGATTTAATAATAAAAAAATACTTATTGTGACATCTTGCCAGGAATAATTTGTAATATAATAATGGGTAATATTTTTCCAGTATTAAATAATAGAAAAATATGTCGATATAAAATTTAGATGATAGTTCGAGATGTTGCCTACATTCTTTATTATATCTTGAAATATTGCTATATTTTTATTTTTTCACATTTTTGTCTCAATTTGGCGACCAATAAAAAAGCGCCTAGAAACAGAATTCAATTATGTCTCCCCCTCGAAGTATAGATAATTTTCACAAACAAAAACAAGTCGCGAAAACATAACGCCAGGAGCGGCTTCATGAAAATGTAATTCAAGTAGGTTGATGTCTCATATATCTATATGAGACAAAATCTGGCGGTTTAAAGTTCGACCTTCTACGGTCCGCATACGGATCGCGCTCTGCCTGTTGGATAACATGACGCCAGGAGCGGCTGCTCTATGAAAATATAATTCAAGTAGGTAGATATATGAGACAACATCTGGCGGTCTGAAGTTCGTCCTTCTGCGGTCCAGGTACGGATCGCGGTTCGCCAGTTGCCGACTGTTGCTGACAATCCTTAGATTTTTTAACTAGAACTTTACGTATGACTGCCACATTTCACCCTTCAAACCATAAAGCAATCTTACCTCTGCGATTACAAAGAAATACGTGCGATAGTGTCATCTTAGTCGATAGTAATTTAAATATGTCATATTATCTTTCTATAGTTTATAAAACAACCTTTTAATAAAACATCGTTAGCATATTTTACTATAGGTATTTATTTTGTAATCATATAATATTGATACATTCAAATTCATAAAATTATACAAATCGCCTTACCACTATTGACATAGTATTGTATATAATATAGTATGTTGATATTCTTCAGACTAGTTTGATTATAGGAAAGTGCCTATGAACGGAGAAATCGAATTCCGGGGGTGTGGTCGAGTCTCTCTTGTGGCCGCCAGCCAGTAACTTAAGAACTACGAAATTCGTTTTGGCAACTTTTAGGAGATCCGTAACCTGCAATGAAATGAAATGTCTTTATTTTGTATAGGCCTACGGGGAACTTACAAATTGTCATTTACAGTATTTGTCATTTTCTTATACTACCACCGGATTGGAAGATGACCTCAACTGAGAAGATCCGGCAAGGAAATCAGTCACTCAAGAAACTCAGTAATCAAGTCAGCATACAATATAAAAAAGTGTATATAGCGCCATCTATGTTGCTTCTAAAATATTTTAATCGGACCTGCACACTAAAAGCGTGGCATTGTATAACTCGTGTAAAACGTTGTAGAAAGAGACAAATTATTCATCCAATCTTCCATCCATCATAAATCGTACTAGACCCAAACTTGAATGTGGGGTTACTCTTGAAAGGTATTTTTGGGCTAGCAATATAGTAACTAATATGATCACTGCTGCCCATAAACATCTGAAACCAAATCTTCATACCAAAATTTACCCTACTAACACATACATTGTTCTTTATATTAATTTTCTAATTAGCTTTTTCTGTGTTTCATCCGTGGAATAAGTTAAAAAGTGTATACAATTATGTCAATAGCCGCGGATAGTTGCGTCCTATCTTTATACATACTATGAAGATGAGCCTGACTGATTAATGAAACTCACCTCTTGATCAGGCGTAGTGATAGTTTCTAATAAAGTTCTAGCTTGCTGGAAGTGCTTGCAACCGCCCAAGTACAATATGACAGGATTCTCGTACCTAAAAAAAAATAATCAACCGATTTATTAGATGTACTAAGTTTCTTAATGTGCTTCAAGCTACTCCCCATGAGTACCTGAACCCCTGTCCCAAATCCTAACTACGTCGCTGCATGTTATCCTAAATTTAGTCATATACATCAACATAAACTATATAACAAAACTTAACATTTTCATACGTACAAATACGAAAAATAGGCTAATATGATTTTAATTATTATTATTTTTTTAATTCAGAATATTACTATACTATATTGTGTTGCTAAATTAATTGTTACACTTCTACCAATTTTGCTACGACAGACAGTTTATAGAGTCCAAAATGAAATACACACAGTTATACTACATCTTTGGAATTTGATCTATGCACATTTATTACTATTTGAAATGGTAAAACATGAAATGAAAATTGTATGAAGCATTTACGAGTAAGTAAAAATAAAATGGACGAAACATTAATCTCTATATCTTAAATAAAATAAAAAAAAAAAACAAACATCTTCATTGACTTGTCTCCTATTGAAAGTAAACAAAGATTTTGTACATTATGAACTGAATAATAGACCATAACTCACTGAAGCGGCTGCGTCATCTCACAGAACTCGTGGTAGTGCACTTGTGGAGGTGTTAGCACCGACAGCGGAGCAAAGCGATGCTTGTAGCGCACCGCCTCGTTGTCGAACTTCGACATCGGCTGCTGGATCTTGCCTTGGAGCTTGAACGCCACTAGCGCCTGAAAAATACAACTTCTACATTAATACGGCACTTTTTTTTTATTAATATGAAGTAGCAAACGAGCAAGCAACCCACCTGATGGTTAGGGGTTACTGCCGCCCATGGACATCTGTAAGCAACCTCATATATAACAGTGGATCTATATGAAGTCGACCACAGATGCGTTGCTACTCCCGAGGACTGAGATGGTCGCCTCATATAAAAGTGAGCCGGCAAACACCCTTTCACCGAAACGCAAGATCTGCTTCACGCTAGAAATAGGTGTGGCGGTGGTACTTCCCTGGTCGAACGACATTGGTTCTACCACCTAACACTACTAATGTACCACCAATGTACGTGGGAACTGTACTCAAAACTCGAAACTCAAAAGCTTCCGATCTAAAAATACTACAAAATTAAATAAGCACTTTAGTTGCGCGTCAGTTATCATTTACCTAAGCAACAGTTCATACATCAACAATGCAAATTTTTATGATGAAATGATGCCAAAATTACGGTGCAAAAGTACAGTAGAAATTGTCATTATAATTTTAGAATGTAAAGAATATCCTTTAAATTCTGTTTATTATAATAGACACAAAACTAAAAGGTTTTATTCGTTAAATTATTATCCCATGTACATTTCCAATAATGGTATTACGAAGCAACCTCACACTTTACACCTACGAAAATATATTTCTTTCCTTCTTTTTCGTGAATTTAGTGCCACATCCAATGACTAGGTGTAATATCTGCACTCTAAAGTAGCATCAATCTAATTTTGTTCTAAAATTGAAATGTATCAAATTGAAGATGGCAAAACTAGTAGGGTTCGATCTCCTACACTACCTTGAAGCAGCGTTTGTGTTGGATGGATGGGTGTGGCTGTCGGCTGATTAAGATATGTGGTAACAATCTAAGCACTTTGACGCATCTGTAATCGGCTTCACGTAAAACCCCTCCTTTATATGGAGTTGGTTACAGATGCCAGATGCTTACTATCAGAAAACTACATATCGTCGCTTAAGTTCTAACACCTTGGTTCTCAATATTACCAAATTTTCAGCAGAGCAAAAAACTGTTTCATTTAGTTATTTTTAATTCGCCAGCGCACTGCTCGTCGTCTCTTTGCATATGAAACAACACTGATATACGCGTAGTTTTAACTGTATATTTGGCAGGTTCGACATACGCTGTGTTCTTTTTTTCTCAAGTAACTCGCTGTGATTAGTTCAAATTCTTCATTTTGAGCCAAACGATGCGTCTTTTCATTCCCTATTGGAAAACTGTTCAACTTTATTTATTATTTTTACAACATAGCTATATTTTCTCTTTAAGATTTGTGAATGATAATGCTACGGAACACTTCACCTGCGAGTCCGACGTCGCACTTGGCCGGTTTTTATTTGAGTTACGCGTATAAGTGACGATATTCGATCGCTACTTAAATATTATAAAGAAAAGAATAACTTACCTTATAGTATCCCCCGCACATATTCTGCATGACTTGGCACATGAGTCCTTCCCTGGCGTACGGCTTGGTGCGTCTCTTCTGTTTCCTGGCGCAGCTACGTTTGGCGTCCGACCGCTTGGCCGCTTCCCCGGCCAGCCCTTCGGCCCGCCCTAGTGCTGATACTAGCCAGCCGTAGAGAAATTCGTAGAGGTACCTAGAATATATGTTTCGTTTTAGATTCCGATTAGTCTGTTATAAAAGGTTTTACAAAAAAAAACTGCCAAAGTCGGTTCACTCTATCCACATCTTTCGATTCGATGTATCAAACATAAAAAAATACAAACAAATTGAGAACCTCTTCCTTTTTGAAGTCGGTTAAAAAATGAAAAGAACGAACAAAAAGAATTTGAAGGCGATAGAACCTTTCTCTAGTTGATAGAACTCTTTTCTAGTTGAACTCCACGTCATCACATATAAAGTGATCCTATATTCGATTTTGAATTAATCCTTGGTCTTCAGGGGTACCAACGCATCTGTGGCCAACCTCCAGTAACGCCCTAATCTTATTTCATGTTCGGGGGTTGATTACAGATATCCATGGAAGGCAGAGACAACGTACCATGGACTTCATGCTTATTTAAAAGCACTTATGGATTGGTTAACTTATATTTTAATCAACCAAGCATAAGAGCGCATAAGAGTAATATGATACCATCTTTAAGGCTTTCCAGTAGCTGAATATAAACCCTTAGGATATAAAAAAAACATTTACCAGAATATATAGTGGTACTCGTGCACGCTGTACAGCTCTAGTTCAAGTCCAGACAGTAGGTACGCGATCATAACGCGCAGGACATGGTAAAGCAGCCACGTGCCGAAGCAAGATCTGGAGCCGGTACCGCCGCTCGCTACCGCGTCTACACTCTCCGCCTGCGAACATTCACATGTTGCAGTTACAATTAGTGATTCAGACCAGAAATATAGTACAATACCATATGTATTGTACTGTATTTCGGGTCTGCGTACTATGACACTGAAACCTACATTGAATCCATCAGTTCCAAATTCAAATTTAACGAACGTCCCTTTACAATAATTTTAAAACAAACATGTCACTTCAACAAATATAAGAAATATAGATTTATTAAAATATTTATGTTTTTGTCTGCATGTTTTGTTTTGTCCATAAAAAACTATAATATGCTTATATGTGTACTCTACGTTTTTTAGCTTATGTTAAAAAATACTTTATTTCGTTGATAAAATGTTCTAGTTACGACCGTGCGGTTTGAATTATTATGTTAGTGTGTACCTACTACTTAATGATATTTAAGATCGCGGTCTTTAAATCCCAATAATTAAATACTTGCTTATCGTGACAACCGTGAGTTTTGAATTATACTGGTGTCATTTATTGTTACGACCGCTAAATTTAAATAATGTTGAGGCATTCTACTTACTGATCGTTATGACTGCGACTTTGAATAATGTTGGGACATTCTACTTGGTGACCGGTATGACCGCGGTATATAGAATTGAACATTTGGTGATTGTTACGACCGCAAACGTTGATTTATTGTGGGGCGTTCCTATTGATGATCATACGACCGCGGTATTTAATTCACAATAATTAAACACTTCGCGATCATTGCGACCGCGAACTCTGAAATATTGTGGAGTATTCCACTTGTGGACCATTACGACCGCGGGGTTTGAATTAAGTTAGTGTATTCCACTTGGCGATAGGTACGACAGCAAACTATGAATTATTGTAAGATGCTCCACTTGGGAATCATCATGACACCGGGGTTTGAATTATGTTGGTGTGTTCCACTTGCTAATCGATACGACCGCGAAGTTTGTATTATGCTGGGGCATTCTACTTGGTGATCGTTACGACTGCGAACTTTGATTTATTGTGGAGCGTTCCACTTGAAGATCATTACGATCGCGAGGTTTGAATTAAGTTAGTGTGTTCCACTTGGCGATCGGTACGACAGCAAACTTTGAAATATTGTGGCACATTCTACTTAGTGATCGTTACCACCGCAAACTTTAAATTATTGTGAGGTGTTCTACTTGGGAATAATTATGTCCGCGGGGTTTGAATTATGTTGGTGTGTTCCACTTGCTGATCAGTACGACCGCGAACTTTGTATTGTGTTGAGGCATTCTACTTGGTGATCGTTATGACCGCGAACTTTAAATAATTGTGGGGCGTTCCACTTGGGGAACATTACGACCGCAAGGTTTGAATTATGTTAGTGTGTTCCACTTGGCGGTCGGTAAGACCGCACTTTAAATTATTACGTATGGGACATTCTACTTGGTGACCAGTAAGACCGCGGTCTTTAAATCACAATAATTAAACACTTGTTGATCGTAACGACCGCAAACTTAGAATTATTATGGAACATTGTACTTGGTTACGGGTACGCCCGCGGTCTTTAAATCACAATGATAAACAGTGATCACTATGACCGCGAAATTTGAATGCGGCGTTCTACTTGGGGATCATTATGACCGCGAGATTTAAAATATGCTGGTGTGATCCACGTGGATATCGGTGCGACCGCGCTATTTAAATCACAATCATAAACACTTGGTTGATAAAGTTGATATAACTATAAAGTCTTATGTACTATAAAGTCTTATGTACATAATACTATTGTATTATTGTTACTATTGCCTATTGTACTACCAGACTTTTGTAGTATGAAGCTATTTTAGTACGAGGCTCGTGGCTCACCTCCTCCTGCAAGCCGGCGAACTCGTCGAGCAGCAGCGCGAGCTTGTCCCGCTGTCGCGCGCGGTTGTGGCCGCACACCTGCAGCAGCACTGCGAACGGACGCACGCATCGGGCCAGGAAGTTCTCCACGAATTCACGCGCCTGGAAGATATCACGGTTCATTGTCATGTATTTGTATGTGCTGACTTACGGATACTTTTTATATGATTTGGACATCTTGGGCATTACTGTAATATAAAAAAGAAACTGCATTAAATATGAGTTTTAATATCATTAATATGATAGATACTGTGTTTTTGATAAAAAATAAGAGTAAATAGTTAAAAAATACATAGAAAATTACATATATATAGAACCCTAAGAATAACCCTGTTTAAAATTAGACTCCTACCTCATCAAAAATGCATAAATAGTCCTTGGAACAAAATTCGAACATGCATCAGTGCTTTATTTGGGCAGTAATAGATAGAAATAGAAATTTAAGAACAATAGTGACTGCTTAATATTGATGGCCAGATATTCTATCGCTACTAGTATTAAACACAAAATATTAAAAAAATATTTACAAAATTATTATTGTATAAATCACATACCGGCGGCGAAGTAGGAGCCGACTTAGAAGAGAGCACAGGTGGATTCACAAAGTTCTTAATTGAGTCGCGGAGTATTTCCACGAAGTGTTGAGATCTTGGTTGGACTGGGCCTGAAATGCCACTGTGGGCCATGTTGGCGGTGGCGGCCGGTGACGGACTGAGATACAGCAGCTGCAAGGCCGACCGTGAGAGGATGCAGGCCCGCTGCCGGCTGAAGTCCATGAAGAAATCCTGGAATTAATAAACCGAGTCTTGCAATACTTTCCTCTAACATTCATAAATATTAGTTATAAAAAGCTTAGCATATATGTTAATGTGCAAAAAAGAACTGACCTATGAGTACGAACTATCATATGAGTGATGTTTAGAACGCTAAGACTAGTTATAATAATAAAATCCAATCACAATAATCAATTATAACGCATTAATAGTATTCATAAGGAAAATAAATTGTATTTTCTTTAAAGAACATTTGCACCGAAATCTCTGCTTTATATGGTAAAAGAAAAAAGAATATGATATGTAAAAGAAAAAAGAACATCATATATCTCTCATATAGGAAAGTAATATAATTATATTATACAGCGCTACACAGAAGTAACCGAACTTTTCTATATTAAATATAGCGTAAAACTGGTTGCAAACAATACAAAAAATGGTAGCAACAATATTATTTCTAAAAAGTCACCAGTTATCAACATACCAGCGCAGTATGGAAATTGGTGCATGACGTGATCTTCCAAGCGTGGCGAAGTCTCGCCACGAGCTCGTCGAAGTACTGCAGCGCCTCAGCTCGGGGCTTGATGCGAGTGTACCGCGGGAACGTCGGCGGCAGTAGGCGCTGGTTGATCATCGGCTCGAAACCCATCGGGTTCGGATACTCCGCTGTTAAACAAATATCATTTGCCAGGTGGTAGAACCAATGTAGTTTGACCGGGGAAGTAACACCGCCACACCTATTTCTAGCGTGAAGCAGTTCTTGCGTTTCGGTGGAAGGGAGTGGTTGCCGGCTCACTCATACATGAGGCGACCATGTCAGTCCTTGGGAGTAGCAACGCATCTGTGATAAGCTTCATGCAGAACCGCTGTTCTATATGAAGTTGCTTACAAATGTCCATGGGCGGCAGTAACTACTTACCATCAGGTGTACTGCTCACTCGTTTGCTACTTCATATTTATGAAAAAACCCTTTGGTTTCTTTTAATTTGATAGATGAAGTTCGGGAAATATATATAACTAGCTGTGCCACGCAGTTATACCCGGTTTTCTTAGAGAACAATCTATTAAAAACAAACACAGCGTGATGTTATATAGCCTAAAGCATTGCACGATAAATTTACTATTCAACACAAAAATATTTGTTCAATTCGAACCAGTAGTTCCTGAGATTAGCGCGTTCAACCAAACAAACTCTACTGCTTTTTTATATCAGTATAGATTTTCAGTTACAATATAACCACAAGCATTCTCTTCAACCGTGACTTCACTTTGCTGCTTTATAAATTTAGGCGAATCTGCAACTTTATCTACTCTAATTTTTGCAGCAAATTGCTGCAAAAATTTGTAGCATTATAAGATTAGACACACTTTAGCGCTTGCACTGACGACCCAAGGATTAATTTCAATCAGCCATATTTAGATAAATTATAGTGTTACGTCACTAATATTAGTTTAACGTAATTAATTTGTATATTCATTCATGAGTTTTAAAAATAATGAACAAATACAGCATCGTAAAGAAATTACCGTTTACTTATTAATAAATTGGAAAGAGTAACACTAGCATGAATAAATGTTTTAGAAGTAGGTACGTAATATGTAATGAATACTTACAGAACTCCTCTGGTTGAGTTCCGAGGCAAGCTGTCTTCAAAATCACCTTCATAGTTTCAGAACAACCGTTCAGCAATGCAACACAGTCAGCTCCAGAGTTGGAATCCCGCTTAGTGATTAGCAACAGGGCTTGGTAGAACATTCTGGTGAAGCGAATCCTTGCAGCCAATGCTGCCCATTCATTGTTACCCTTTTAAATATAACAAACGTGAAACCTCTTTGCTTTCTTTACAATGCTGGTCAAACCAAGAAATATGAAACTATATACAAAAAATAATGATCCAGAATTTAACAGAGTTTGAAATAACTTAATAACGATAAAAGATACATTAACTAGTTTTTCTTTTTAATGAAAATTGCTTCACCCATCTGCATGTTTAAACTAACACCTTAGAGCTTATACTTATTAGTATACAAGTAAGATAAAAATAATTAATTGTTAAACAATATATCAATGTCACTATGTTGCATGTAATGATACTTTATCAATAGAGCAGGTTATTGCAAAGATTACTTTGCAGAGTTGAAATTACCTCGTCATCAAGTTGTTTGGCCTTCTTATTTAAGTCCTCTTCTTGTTCTCTGAGCATTCCGATACACCTCTGCTCAGTTAGTTCTAAGCTGGCATCGAAAATGTTTCCCGAGTGTGGGTTTGATCCAAGCCGATAACCATAGCCCATAGGTAGAAAGTCTTCCTCTTCAAATACTTGTGCTCTGAAGCATACAAATGCAATATTTAATGTAAATTAACATTTATTAGTAAGTCAAAATAATATCATTGATTGTTAAGATAAATTAGATGGTATCACAAGTTCAATGAGTAACTCATCGAACTTGCGATACCATCTAATTTTTCTAGTAGGTAAAACTCCTTCACCCTTGTGTGCTTTAGAGAGAATGCTAAGCCTAGTTGGTCTAGATTATATTGATTGAATAGTTATTAAGTCTTCAGATATAACAAAGCATTTTTGACTTCGAATCGACAGCCTGTTCTATATAAAATTCCTTACCATGTTCATGAGTAACAGTAACCAATTACCATTAGGTTGACTGTATACTCATTTACTACTTCAATCGTATAATGACAAAGTTATACATTTACTTACTTGTTAATGCAATCCCTTATACTGTCCAAGAGCTTATAGACACATATACAAAACGACTTCAATGTCTTGTTTCTAATCGAATGTGGTTGATGTAAGTAGAGATTAGTGAACACAGTCTGTGCAAGGGAGTGGCCTTCCAGCCAGGTGACAATGCAGGCCATTGTCGCATCGATAACGCCTATTATCTCACTCGGTTCCAGATCATCTATCTTGAGCTTCCCGCACTAAAACAAAAAACATCCACATCAAATTCCATTTCATGGACTTTATTTTCGAAAAAACTTTTTTTAGTTTTTTAGGTTTTTATAGAATTTAAGGACCATTAGAAATTAATTATCACTGCTTTACAGGGAAGGAAACATCGTGAGGAAACCTGCACATCTGAGAGTTCTCTAAAAAAGAGTTCTCAAAGGTGTACCAATTCACACTTGGCCAGCGCAGTGGACTATGGCCTAACACATTCCGAGAGAAGACCCGTGACCAGCAATGGGACAATAATGGGTTGACGATATATAAGCACCATTTTACTGGACTACCATTTACCAAAAACATAACAAGATTTTGTGTAAATTATAATTTAAATCAAATTATTTCACTTACAGCAACAGACTTTTGAAAATTCATAGGTTTAGGAATGCCTCTGTTGCACAGCATGCCAGCGTCCATTTTGGGATCCATCATCTCAATGGCAGACATGGCCTCAAACAGTCCAAACAAGTGGCCATCATGAAGTAATTCACCCAATTTTAGATCTGTAACATTTAACAGTTGATAGATTTCATTTAGGTTATTAAGATATACACATTAAGAATCTTCTCATGTGAAATACTTAGCTAACTAATTTATTCTACATGTTTTCTTTGCAATTGTTATGTAATTCGCCTATGTTAAGTGGTCACTGCCTCCCATGGACATCTATATTCTATAAGCAACTTCAAGTAGAACAGGAGTCTAAAGATCTAAAAATGCTACTCCAAACTTCAAGAGGCTAAGATAATTGCCTTAACTGCACCCTTCCAACAAAACAGGAATTCATACTAGAAATAGGTCAAACTATACACATACAATAATCATATGTCCGCACCTTGTATATGAGTGAAGAATTCTGAAGTAATATCAACCCAGTTATAATTGACTTCAGGAGGATTGCCTAATGACTCCATTGTCCTGTAAAATCAATATTAACGAGTTTTATTGCAAAACATTGCAAAAAGACAAATATAAAGATGATATCCTTTTCTAATTCATTTAAACAAAAATATAAATGACTGCACAGGCACTCCTCATTTTGTGGTGTTTTGTCTTACATCAACACTTTGACACCATTCCACATTTTATGATTTGTTGTATGTCGCTGCTGATTACTGAGTTATATACTTCACATTTTTCTAGTAGTGGAACTAAACAATTAATCAAAATTACTAAATGAAGGTTTTAATTATTATAACTGCAAAGAAAATATTTGAAACAAATGATCCAACCTTTGAAAGAATCTTCGGTGTTATTAGTAATAGTAACTAGTTAATAAAAACTAATAAAGAAATAAGAAACATATAAAAGTTTTACAGAAATTTAAGTAAATAGAAATAAGAAACAAACAAATGCGCTTAAAGCACTTCCTCACAAAACCATAAATGTCATATTCCTGTGTATTTTAATTATTATAGTGACCAGTTATTTTCATTATAAATAAATAGGTTGTAATTATTTCTGTTTTTTTTTTTTCACTTATCATATACAGAAAAATATGTCTTATTTCACATTATATTATTTTCTGGCATCAATA
>DWNE01007290.1:0-12361 GCA_018249875.1 Cecropterus toxeus | reverse complement strand
GATTCGAACCTCGGATCCTCGATTGAGAGGCCGAGTTTCAACCATTAAGCTATCACTGCTCTGCTATCTGCTATCATATATTTATCAGCTACAAAGTTAAGAGCTAGATTATACTCATTTTCAAATTTTAAAAACTTTGTATCCAAAGATAATACTGAACGGCAATAAAGATAATCCTTTATATTGAAGGAGAAATAGATAACAATATAGATAATAGATATCATGAACATTTTAGTATTAAAATTAAAAGCATCCCTGAAGCACTTGTTGATTAAACCAAAGTACGTGCACATAAAAATAGTCGAATGTATGTAAATAGAATGTAGAGTTTCTGCAGAAGTTGACATTTATTTTTTGAGGCTACATAATGGTAACAATACATTATATAATTTAAATAGTATTTAAATCGATAATAATGGGAGCAATGAATTTTATTCTGATACAAAATTGGAAGTAAAAAATATATGTCTACTTTTGCAAGTATTAGAATAACATTCGTAATGTAGTTAGAAACTAAATAATACTTAAGACAGATGTTTACTTTCCTGTAAAATATTTCTCGTCCACACATATAAATTTGAGCAAGGAGAGGGTAAAGGAAGTCGTTTTATTGGGGACAGATCAGAAGTGTACTCCAACCTTTCCTTTCCCCGATATAGGGTGACGAGTCTCCAGGAGTAGAACAAATGCGTTACATTTGATAAATGAGTAAGTTTTCATCTGTCTAGAGTATATTGATATGAATGTACTAACTGTTGCACATATTATTTTACATGTAGAAATTGATATTATAGACAACGTTGATGCAATTGATGGCGGAGGTAAGTTGACTTTTATTTTAAGTACTAATAAAAAAAATATGAAATATTCGATTTTTAATAATTTATATAATTTTAAAATATTTTTATTTTTATGATTTAGAGTCATTTTTTTAATTCAGATTTAAAATATAATAAATTGCCACTAAAATATTTTTTAAGTTTTAATTGTCCAGTTTGCAGTTATTAGTGTTGTATATTTATGTTGACTTTAAATAAAATTATAAAATATTAAATCATTATTAAAATGATAATCATTGATATAAATATTCTACAGTAGATTACTAATGATAACTTCATAAATTAAAAAAATCTTAATAAATTTTCAGCTTTTAATACAAATGGAATTATATACGATAATACACCTTGGAGACCTGGAAGGGACGTTGACGAGCGAGCAACTGCAGAAGAAGACGAGAGAAAGCTAAAAAATCTTGCAACAAGAATAATGTCTAATGGAGTGGAGGTGTTAGTAAAAGACAAAAGTTCTAACGGAAAAAATGAACAGGTAAGTAATATATAAATCTAAATATGAAAAATCACGTGAGTCTTAACTATTTTGCACATATTTTATCTATTATCATTCTCGAAGCCTTTATTAAGAATTTAAATAAGTATTGTATAGTAGATAACTAAAAATAAAAAAAAAAACTTAACAATAACTTTGTTAATACTACACTTGTACTTCATGCAGTTTCATTTATATCTTTGCTTTTATTCTCAGCGAAAACTTAAGCTAATGCACATTACTTCATTGAAACCGCCGCACTATCACGTGAGTTCGCCATCACCGCCTAAACAATCGCTGCTATCATCTGCTGTCGCAACTGTTATAAATAATCAACAAATGAGCGCCATGTTTCCGTTACAACAACTAATGAGACACAATTACATCATCAAGACATGCATGACCACATTCACATATTTGACAACAGTAGTTCAGAATAAGCGGAGTGCTATTTCAACATTTGAAACAATAGTGTCTGTAGTTACAACAGAATCGTTGACGAATCTTTACGCTACTGATGTTATACCAGATTTGAAACCGACGAAAGTAAGATCTTGTTACTTACGGGACCCCTGTTAAGCCAAAACCCCGGGTTCCAAAGTATGGATAGTAAACTGCCCCTAATTACTGCCACACCCACATGTACCCACAAGCCTCATCAGACTGTAAATAAATTACACTGTTTTAGTATCGCTTTCTCATTAAAATGTTCTTTCCTTAACTTCCTACTCTCCAACACGTAGATTAAGTACTTAAGTTTAAGTTAATACAACAATATTGCAGATTGTCTAACTATTTATATGTAAAATAAGTTGTAAAAAATATGAAGATGAAATATGTAGTTGGTTTAATATAATTACACGTTTAATTATTTTTCAGACAAAATTTATGGAGGTCAAAACGATTCAACCCTCAGCACATAGCAACATATTTGCAAGTATTGGACCTAAAATTGATAAAAGAATTGACAGTCACGAGGACAATATCTTTGATATTATACAGCCATCTGAAGTAAGCCATGCACCGTGTACAACATCATCGTGTTCTTGTAGTCATAGTAAAACAGAGGGCTTAAACACCCAATACACAAATTTTAAGGACCAATCAATGGCTGATAAGTATAATATGAAAACTACTAAATATGGTTCTTCTAAAATTGACGTCAAACCAACTAGTAAAGAATCACTTAACATGAAAACACAGTATCATCCCTATGATTATGAAAATATTTCACAAGTAGCTCCAATAGATAAAGTAGTCGAAAAATACACCGAGGTTATAAATGATTACTCAGATGAAAAGGATGTTAATTCCGTAGAAGTAAGTGAATTGTTGACAAATGAACAAGCCCCTTCACCTCCGAAAAATAATAAAGTAGTCAACAATAAGGTACCAGACAGAAATAAGCCTGAAAAAGTACAGAAGCCCAATAAAAATAAGTTTGTTGTGGCCGAACTACTAAAACTCGGATCCTTGGGAATAAAAGGATTATCACAATTAGCGCCAGTTATAGAGAAAATGACAGGTGGATTTATTAAAAGGCAAGATATCGACAAAACAACGACTACAACACCAAAATCTGAAATGGAGTTGACACCTTATAATATGAATAAAAGAGTAGACAGTGATATAGAGTCAAAACAAAGCAACTTTCCAATTTACATACCTGTAGATGAGTTAGAAACATCAGAATCTCAAGTAAGTTTTACAAATGCAACTTTGCACCAGAATATTGCATGGGCTGCAGAATATAAGCACCCTAAAGCGCATATTGTATTGCCTAAAATAGTTCATGAAAGTCCACTTGTAAATGGCGGAATACCTATTAGTCCTGGAGAAATTATAACGGCTAATTCTGACGTTATAGTCGGAAAACCAGCTGTAGGAGGACCGCTTACTTTAGCAGCAAGTGGTATAAAGTTACAAAATCCGGTAAATCCTCCTCCGATCGATAGTTTTATGGCAAACGACGAGCAGTACGTTGTTAAAGAAAAGCCTCCTCGTAACTTTCAGTCTTTACTAAATATTAAAGTAGATGATTCATTTGACTTGAGACCTCCTGAATTACCTAAAATGAAACCGAAACCTATGAGAAATTTGCCCAGACCTGGAATGTTTTTCGAACAGCAAAATTCTGGAGTAAATAATAAAAATCCTAGTCATATACCTCCGATCATTCATCCAACAAGTGATAATTTAATGAAAACTGAAAAAATTAAGAATGCTCATATAGGGAATCATGGCAGACCATTATTTTTGGATTATATACCATCTTTAGCAAAGCCTCCTAATAATACACCCATGGAACATCATGTTAATTTCCGACCACCGCGTGTAGAAGATTCTAGCAGTGAAGAAATAGCCGATAATAATCCGAGTTCCTCTGAAGTAATTGATACGAGGCTAAGGACAGATGGCGAATATGTATTATCGGAGTCTGTGAATAAACCTTTTTTAGTAGAAATACAGCCTTCAAGAGTAGCAAATGTATTAATACCACATGGAAGTTCTACAGCTCTTGTGTTCGCAGGATCATCGGAACCTCATAAGACTGGGGATTACGTAGACGACCCTCTGCCTTATCCAGAACCAGGCTATTTTGGAAGCTTTAGCATAGATGCGCCTCAAATGACTAATGTCCATAATGTGGTTCCAATAAATAAAAACAATTTTATAGCTAAACCTAGTATTCAACCTTCTCCAAACAATTACAAACCCAATTTAGCACCACCACACAAAGAAACACCAATAAGAAACGATTTGAAAATGAAATGGAATGTTAATAAGAGACCAATAGATTTTAATAAAGTACCGCCTCCTACCAGCAACCAAGAAACGCATCTACAAGTAGGACCACAAATAACTTTATACAACCCTGATAATTATAGAGGTGATTTTGATAAATACAATAATAACCCTGTGAAGGTAAATTCCGACAATAAACCTAAAGACGGTAAAGAAGTTATTGATAAAGAATATGAAAATTATCTGGCAGTACCACCACCTCCTCCACCAAAATTGCATTACACTCAAGAAACTCTTTACGATAAAAGTAAGCCTTACAGCCAACGACCGATAATACACACAAAGCCTGTTCAAGATATGAAAGTATTCCTAAATGTTCAGCATCCTATACCAAATATTGCAAATAAAGAACAAATGCCACCAAAAATTACTTCAGAAATATATTTTGCATCTCAAATGCCAAATAGTAAACCGACAAATACTTATACAGTACAAATGCCTCATTCACCTAGCTTGTTTACAGTTCCTAGTAATAAACCAATACATACTCAAACCTATAGACCTACAGATAATCATAATCAGTACCAGAATACATTCTCAGTGGTCTCGTCTCCTAGTTTTGGAAACAAGACTATTAACAATTTTATAGACAAAGAAAATACTTACTCTGTGACACTAAATACAGCAACTAACGTAGCAAGCAACGTTGACCCGGGCCAAGTCATCGGTTCCAGCGTCGCAGTGCCAATCGGTACAACGACAAAAAATGGTGAAATAAATGCGAACATTCCAATAGGAACCAATTTTGCTATTAAAGTAGAAGATGATCCAGAGAAATATGAAAGTTACAATATAATAGGCTCAAGAAATCCATCAATTATTTATGACGATCACGGTCTGAGCCCAGTTAAAATTGAGAACAATGAGTGGAATAAGACAGTAACAACGAGAAACGTGTCGGAATATGAATTTAATAATAATAATACCCCTAATAAGGAATATTCTGCAAACTATATGCCAAGTCACATAGTCACATCCAAGCCATTGATACCGCCATCTTTAAATAGTCACGCGAATTTCCCTATGATAAACGACCATACGAGTGACACAAATAACTTGAACGTTAAACCTGTAACAGAATACGTAAATGACATAAAATTAGGCGACCAAAGAAGACCAGCAAAACTAATACCAGATATTCCGATTAATTCTCATGGTTGGTATTCAAGTGTATTGAACGAAAATACTCTAAAAAATATAAACAACATTAAGGTTGACTCAACTACTAGACGAATAATTCCATTGACATACGATTATAAGAAAGACAGTATTCCAGAGTTTGGAGAGAAAGTAAACAATGCTGGAAAGCCTCCAGCGGAATTCTGGGAAAAGACTGCTCTACCGGTTATTAATAACAACTTTAATATTGGAAAACCGTTTTCAAAAACTAAGGAAACGGGTACCACTTCAAATATTCAGCATATACGGCCTAATTATATTAATTTCGATGTAGAACAACCAGCATATGATATACCCATTAGAGATAATAGCGACGAAACTACGACAGCTAAACCAGACAAATCAAAAACTAATAATATAAAACCGGTATATGAGAATTCAGAAGAGATTTACGATGGCAGTGAAGAACTTGAAAATGAAGGTGAAATCGATGGTGAAGTCAGTTCAGAATCTATGAAAGTTCCTATTGTCAGTGTTTCTAGTGATGAAATTGTTAAGAGAACAACTACTAAAGCACCTATATTACACGCAGAAGTATTTACTTCATCGAAAGATGTTAATAAAGATAAGAATATTAATTTAAACTCAAGTTCTTTCAATTCTGGTACACAGACTGAAAAACCATTTGGATCTTATAATAAATCCAGTTTTCAGTCCAATTCGATCAAGCCTATTTACGAAGATAATTCCTATGTAAAACCGAGACCATTCGCAGTAAATACTTTACCATTAGACCATCAATTGCAGCAACCTCATTGGCAGATTAATCAAATGATGGAAAACTCAACAAATGTATCATACGAAGAAAATCTTGATTTGAATATAGGCGAAGAAATGAAACCCTCGATAACTACCAAATCACCGGCTATACCGAAACTTCCATCACGCATATCTGATTTTGAAGATAAATATCAGAAACCACATCGAAATGTCATTCCAGTATATTCTAATAACACTCGTGTTGCTAACGAATCTCATATAATAACATCAACAGTTCACATCAAAGACAAAAAGCCGTTGGTACTAGAGATTCCTGAGAAGTCTACTCTCCCTACATTTACAATTACAGGCAACTCTGCATTGAATCAGACAACGAGCGATATCATTGACTTATCACCGCCACCGCCAACGTTAGACTATAATTTTAAACCATCGACTAATGATGAAATGATTATGGGAATGAGTCCTCCACCGCCACGAACCCCATCCATTGTACGTCTTCCTCCAAGATCACCACAGACTCCAAGACCCCTTCTACCTATTCGTACACCTCCCCCCTATAGGACTTTGCCTCCAAGAACTCTTCCTCCCAGGATAACTACGCAACGCCCTGTAAGAAAACCAGTTTTGAAAGACGAAGTTTCTACGTACAGACCAACGTATGATATAATAAATAAAGTAAAACGTCCCGGATTCAACCGCGATCAACCATCGTCGCAGCTATTACCACCTCCTATGGAAATACCGTCTAAGATAGTTATCCCTATTAATGAAATTCCTGCACCAACAATAACTTCAATTTCGAATGTTGTCTTCCCTACTCCTGTTTCATCCGGATGGCTTACTTCCTCAGGCTTTGAATTTTCTTCAGGCTTCAATTTTGCGCCTCCATCTGTTTACTTCCATAAACCAACGGAATCACCTGAGACTCCAGATACATTTGAAACTATTTATCCTGAATCTTCTATAGAAAATAGTTATAGTAACGTAAATGTATCTTCAACGGAACAGTCTAAATATGTTACTACAAAGAAACCCGTACAACAAGACCGTCCAAAATTGAATGAACAATCGACTGAAACACCAGATACAGAAATATCACCTATGGATTACAATGTGAGTGATTCCATACAAGATGAATCAAGCCACGAAACGACCACTGATAGAATAAAGGTTATTCCTTTAGGTAATAAAAATAGAACACGCAAACCTTATCCAATAAGAAATGAAGATAGGAAACCAAGTACAATTAAATTCAAGCTACCTTCTAAGCTTACACCGATAATAAAGCCAACTAGAACTATATCCCGTCCCGATATATCTTCAAGATTAGCGTCAATAAAGAAAATTGTGCGACCAATAGCTTCAAAACCACCGATTATAAATCCAACGAGTATTATTGAAAGTTCTGAATCTTCGATTGATGATGAATTTATCAAACCTACAGAAGTCTTGAAGGAAACTGATATACCAACAATAATACTACCTGAAATTCCATCTATAGTTGAGAAGACCGTAACATCCACTTTGACAATAAGTCTGGAAAAGACAAGTCCAGTAGTGCAAGCTGTACACCATTCCGGAAACGAGGTTAAGATTTCTGATGAAATCCAACCTACAAAAACTGAATTCAAGACTACCGTAGTCACACTTACAAAGACGCTATCGGAACCACCGAAAACAGTATCAAGTATTGGTTATGTTAATTTAACACATACATTAACTGTGACACATACTGAGACGAGCTTAGTTAGCAAGTCAGAAGGAGCTGTTACAGAGACATTCGTTTTGACAAAGACTCAAACATCAACAGTTGTTGACGTGGTAACTGAAATATATACGCAAGTACAACCAACGACCATTGTTGAAACTGTAACTAAGCACATACCTATTCCTCAAGTTGAACCCACGCCTGTTCAAGAAGTAACAACAAAAACTATCGCTCCTCTTGATGATATCTCTATGTCATCAGAAGAATCTGACAACTTCATAATCAAAGACACAGAAACAACTGAAAATATACAGAAAATTGAAACTGATGGTGAAAGTGACAATGATACTTTCTTTGTTGTAATGAATAAATCACAAAATGGTGGTAAATCACCACCGATAACTACTGATATAGAAACAGGAGATTATGAAGGCATTACGAGAAATGAGCAAGTAAATAGCAATGGTGTGTCTCAAGTACTATTTGGCGAAATATTACTAGCTGGAACACCTTATTTGGAAACAACGAATGTCGTGAATCCGACAGGTAAGAATGTTTTATTTGTAATATTTGAATAATTTCTCGAATTGTTGTTTATAGTAATAATAGTAAACAGATTTATGAGTTTTAGATTCTCCTCTGTGTTCGAATCCCAGGCATGCAACTCCTTTTTATTACATATTCTTCATTTATATGTATTAAAGATGAAATAAAAAATCTAAGGCAACTCAGTTACTGATCAGTAAACAACCGTGTGAAGCAGTTAACTGAACAATTTATTGAAAATGACACTGATCAATAAAATATATGTATTGGGCATTTTAATGTCAAATTTAATTTTTAAGGCGTGGGTTACGGCAAGGATTGTCAGCCAGATTGCAAGGCGTCAAGGAACGAGCGTTGTCAGAGAATCGATGGTATTATGAAATGTGTATGCCGGCCAGGTTTTGCCAGGATGTTCCCAGATAGACCGTGCAAACGTAAGTACATAAATTTGTTTATTGTATGCTATAAAATATATTGATATTACGTCAGACGTGTTGATATTAATAATAGTGATTGCTGAACGTTACACCATAAACTATCATTCTATACGTATACGGCCGGAGGTCAGACCATTATTTGAAAAGTGGATTCAGTCATCTACAGACATATAATGCGTGATAGTGTGTGAGTCTAATGATGCTTTGTTAGATAATTCAAATATACTTCATGCCATCATATAAATGACAAAAGATTGAAAATAAAAGCTTTTAATAAAAGTGAATAATCGATTGTACTTTGTTTCGTTATTGAATATGATAATATTGCAAGGTGGTACAGCAAGTATGCTTTGATGAGGCGGTATCACCGCTCCAGATATTTCTAGTAAAGTAGTTTCAGTAGAAGGTAATGGCTTTCAGTTGTTTTTAACACATATGATTGACTTCACATAGAACCTCTGTTTTATTTGAAGTTGCTTCGAGGCCATGAGTGGCAATGTCCATTTAAGAGTAGCATCACATGCATCACGTTCGTTTACTATTTCAATGTCATAAAAATATGATTGTAAAATATGTCATATTTACAATTAACAAAAGCAAATAATTATTTTTGCAGCAACTTACACATATTCAGTAAAACTAGCTCTTGGATCTCAAGGTGACGAGCGTCTTCTGTTCCATGAGAAATTATCGGATAACTCGAGTAAAGAATACCAAGCTTTGGCTGTTGCCACTCATGAGGGTATCAACAGAATGGTAATGCAGTTGGATCTGAGAGATGTGTATCATGGTGTACATATAACTGGCTTCCAGCCAGTCGAGATGAAGGGAGGCAATGGGGATAAATATCGAGGTGTTATGAATGAATTCTACGTGCAAGTAAGTATTTGTTACGTTAGTAAATGTTTCTCAGCAAACTCACTATTTCCATGGAAAGCCAGAAAAAAGAAAACAAAGTACTTTTTAAATAAAAATATTACTGGAAATCTTATCAACAACTCGAGAATTTTATGAAAGTGCCCCTTGATGCTATTTTCAATTGATCTGGTTATGATTTTGTAGCTTTCCGATAATGCGCACGAAAGTCGTCTAAAAGAAGTTATAGAAAAATACTTAAGGAACAATAACTTCAGTCTCGGAGGCACAGATGTTCACGCAGCTGGAGAATTGGTTGAGAAATTGGATGTTAGCGGTAAGATTTTTTCTTCTCCGAATTATTTTTTCCTTAAAACTTTGGTTTTCTTATATCTAAGAGATTCAATAATTTAGAAAAACTGGTGAAATTATACGTTTATAGCTTGTTTTTCTAAAACATTACTTCTAATTAAATATTACTTGGCTTACAGATTTCGACGAATGCACCAGTGGGCAATTCCACGATTGCTCAGAACATGCACAGTGCTTCAATCTACGTGGCACCTACACATGCAGTTGTTTGGAAGGTTTCGCAGACCTCAGCGTCAACTCGTTGTACCCTGGCAGGATCTGTTCTGGTATAATATTGTTGAATTTTAGTTTTAATTCATATATTTTAGGGATTTTCTAAACTGTCTCCACAGTCTACATGACGACACGCTACTATGATATCGTTAAAATCATCTTTGATCTTGACTAACAAGCTTAGAAAAACGTAGCTTATATAGAAATATTGTTTCTTTATACATGAGCTATTGTCAAGTTTTCCGATATTAATTATATTCTAAAACTACAACTTCCCACTGTAAATCTAAGATGTGTGTAGTCCACAAACCTAAATTCCTTCTTGCAATTCTTTTTAGTTCTGTAAAAAGAGCCATCATTAATAGTGGAATAATATTTGATGTTGATGATGACATAATTACATAATACATTACTCTTAAGTTTTTCGCTACTATTCACCTTGAAAGGATTGTTACTCCTAATGATTAGCTATCCTGAAATGATCCTGACGCGATACCGGTTGCCCGTGTTGAGCCTAATTCCTAAACCTACTTTTTTCCAGCTGAACCAGTTGGCTGTGAACGCTGTAATTACCACGGCTCGTGCTTCTCCAGAGATGACCACCGAGTGCTGTGTGAATGCTTCCAGTGGTACGCTGGCAGCAGCTGTCATATTAACCTTAAAGGTAAGCCTTTCTTATCTCTAATAAAATTCAATGCAAGTTTAAGAAATTTTTAGAGTAAAATAACACAAGTGACTATTGCACGTAACATCATTTCTGAGAACATTCCCGTTAAATTCCACATAAGTCAACTTTGGTCAGTAAATGTTAATTACATTAAATATAATACGTCTTGTATTGTATGCTTGTATGCTCGTAATTGTATGCTCGTTTTCTACATCGAGACAAAAAATACCAAGTCCTCTTTTCCTTTTTTCCAGTGGTGGGTTAAGAATAATACCAAATCCTTTTTCCATCTTCCAGTGGTGTTGATATCGTTAGTGGTGCTTGGAGCGCTGTTGATGGTGGTGTTGGCGGTGTGCGCGGTGGTAGCCTGCTCCAAGCGACCACGACCACCGCCGCGATCGATCGTCGCCTGTATCCAGGGAATGCCGAGTTTGCATCAGGTAATCTTGAATGACATGGTCAAATATTTTAGAGGCAATATTGGTCTCTCAATTCAATGTTAATTATATTTTATTATAATGGTTATGTTTAAAAAATTACAATATTGAATTAAAAAAAAAAGACTCTAATGTTGTAATTTTATTAATACTAAGTTTTTTATATTTATTAAAGAAGAAGATTTTTTGACATATTCGTTTTAGTGTGATAAAATATTAAAAATATATATATTCTGTACTTTATACTAAGTAATATTTTTTTTTATTTCTTTCCCATTTCTATTATTATATCATTTTTTAAATATTGTTCACGTGTAAATTTTGTTTGGGTATTCAAAATAATTTAATATTCTTAAAAAATTGTGAATAATATATATTTTCTTAATTCGTAGGGCGCGATGCCAAAGCAAAGAGCCGACCGAAGGGCTTTGATCAGCGAACGGAACGAGTCAGGAGATGCTTCCAGTGTTCAAAATGCGTCTCTCCCTTATATGCCCTCTAAGGTAATTAATTATATTTGCAGAACTATTATGTACCCTCTGTTGGAACACGAGAGAAAATTCCAAAGTAACTAGGTCAGAAAAAGATTGAAATACTGCTTACGATACTGTATGTGGGATATATACTTCTGTATGTCTTATTCTGGGTTTAGGTTTTAGTGTATTCATCTTTGTGTCAATGATATTCAGACACAGGAGATAAGCCAAGTGTAGGGCTATGAGTATAGAAAGTATTTTTTATTATTTGTAATGCTTCCAGCGTTCATCAAGCGGCAAGAAGTGCGTGATCTCCGAGCCGCCCGCGCACGCGCCGCCGCCGCCGCCCGCGCCCGCCGTCATGATCCCCCGCGCGAGGCTCCATCCCCACCACTCCGACAGGTACCTATCGCCAACCCATTAATGTCCCACTGCTGGGCACGGGTCTACTTTAAGAACGAGAGAGTTTTAGGCCGTAGTCCAAGTGCGAATTGGTGGACTTCACACAACTTTGAGATTTTTTTAAAGAACTCTCAGGTGTTCTATAAAACTTTTTAACAAAAAATAGAAACCGACTTCCATGTCACCAAAAAGCAATAAAATAATTTAAATATATG
>DWNE01007289.1:0-12362 GCA_018249875.1 Cecropterus toxeus | reverse complement strand
CTGTACCATTAGTACGAGTTTGTCTTGTTTTTCCAGACAAGATTGAGTCTTGTTTTTGCCCATACATCTACATGCAGTGCCCCTAGCGGCTTGGTTCGGAACTAAAATTTACAGAGGGCATTTTTGGCAGAAACAAGAATCAATCTTACCTGGAAAAAAAAGACAAACTCGTTCTAATGGTACTGTAAGAGGAGAAGTATCGCCGTTACGATTTTTGTTACGGAAACGGTTACCCTGGTTGTTGCGTTACTGTAATTATATTTAACTTTTATCAATCTATATATAGATAGAATTTTACATTTTTTTTTGGGTTGTGCGTGCGCTTTTTGCGCTTATACACATTGATACAACCAAATAAAATCTGAAAACAGCGGATTCGTCTTCCCTATGTCTTTAACCGATGTCTACTTATCTAGTATACTAGAGGTTACCAGGTGGTAACATACCAGCCAGGTACCAGCATAGGTCGACCGCAGAATTCCCACCGCCACACCTACTTCTGACGTGAAGCTGTTCTTGCGTTTCGGTGGAAGGGTGAGGTTGCCGACTCATATATATATGAGGCGACCATCTCGGTCCTTGCTCTTACTACTCTCAATTCATCTGTGATCGACTTCAGATGGCACCCCTGTTCTATATCAAGTTGCTTGCGCATGTCCATGGGCGGTAGTAACCACTTACCATCAGATAGATTGCGTGCCAGTTTGCCTCTTCAGTCTAATAATAATACTAGAGGTTATCTATTCGTCATGTATATTTATTTTATAACATCCACGGGAAATGACGATGTCCCACTATTTAACACCGGCTTTACATAGCTCGTCATGAATTTTGGAGATATCACATATTAATTTTAATCAAGATCAAAGCCTTGCATGACATGGGTTTTGTAATATTATTACATTAATGTAGGTAACCGGAACACAATAATGTAGGTAATATATTACTGGTATGAGGATAACGGACATTAAGCTTTAATTACTAAGAAATTATTAAGGGATTCTATTCCAGTCAAGATTTTGATCTAATAGAAAAATATTGATAAGGGAACCTACGAAATAAATACTTTAAAGGGAGAATTATTCTTGATATATCGTTAAAGATCTTTGACAAAAAGCATGGCGAACTGCCTAGCATCTAACCTAGCAGCCTAACAAACATACGCTCGAAAAACATTACCCTCCTTCTGACGCGGTTCGAAAAAGTTCCCACCTATTCTTTTAACTTTTATCAGTGGAATCTTTCTTTTTATTAATAATTTCTTGTTTACTAATAAAGTCGGCCAAGCGCGAGTCGGACTCGAGCACGAAGGGTTCCGTACCATCATCTATAAGTTATAGCGGCAACGGAAATACGTCATTTGTGAAAATTTCAGCTTTCCAGCTATCACAGTTTATGAGATACAGCTTGGAGACAGACAGACAGACGGAGAGACAGCGGAGTTTTAATAATAGGTTCCCGATTTACCCTTTGGGTACGGAACCCTAAAAACCGACCAAGTGCGAGTCGGACTCGTGCACGAAGAGGTTCATACTATTAACTATAAAAAATAGCAACAAGATCACGTTTTATACCACCCTTCAATATTTATTTTATTCTATTTTTTGGAATTTATATGTAGCTGCAACAGAAATATCTGTGAAAATTTTAACTGTCTAGCTAACACAGTTCGTGAGATAAAGCCTGGTGACAGACGGACAGACGGTCGGACGGAGAGCAGAGTCTTAGTGATAAAGTTCCGTTTATACCCTTCGGGTACTAAGTCCTAAAAGTATGAACCCCATTCAGTACGTTTTTAATTAGAAACTCCGTCACATGCGGCAACCTATAAAACATCATAGCTAATCTCGTTGAAATTAGATCCAAGAGCCATAAAAGGCGACGAGAGGCTGGAAGGAATGCGAATTTCGTATCATAAATCAAAGCGCAAGTGTCCACTTAATGACGAACGGGTCGGGGGTGAAGGAACTCCGTCGTAATGTGGCTTGTATTCTTGGGTATTTTTCGCTTATACAATAGTGGAAAAGTTGTGAGACTCATTTAGTGGTCGCTGCCGTCTACGGGCGTGCCTGCAATTAGAATTATTTTACGTGCTATTTACATACGTTAATAAATATACCTTAATTTAATGTATACTAAATTTTATAGGCTCTTTTGTATTTTTTATCTCTTACTACATCTTTTCTTAATGTAACCTACCTGGGGTACATTACTTACATACATTTTTGACATGAATCAATTTTTACTTTTCAGTGGAGAGGTGTGATTTTAATTATGCCGGCTGACTCACATATGAGACGACAATTTTAGCCCTCAGCAGTGGCAACTCATCTGTGATCGATTTCAAATACATCGCCCGTTATATATATTGGTTTCAGATGTCCATTGAAGCTATTACCACCTTCCTTCAAGTGGACTGCGTGCTCATTCTCGTACTTAAATCTTAAATTTAAAAAAGTATGCTTAATTGTTCCTAGATTCCGAATTTATTAGAAAAAAGGGTTACATAAAACACTAACTAAACACTGATTTTTATCGCATTGTTAAAACAAAAAATAACGATATACTTAACTAAGTCTTAACTGGATTCTTTGCTCCACGAGCTTTAAAATTTAACCCAGTATTTTATGATCGTTATTATTTCAACACAAATAATTACTAGCAGCAATTTTTCAATACTTAGAAAACATAAGTTAAATACCAATCCTTTGCAACAAGTATAAATTCTCTTGAATTTTCTATATTATTGTGCAATTGAGCCGCACAAAAGTTATTTCCTAAGTTTCCTAACGTAAATTCCATATACGACAAGTCGTGTACAATTAAGAAATACTTGCGATAAATGAAAGTAGGAATGATACTTTATCGCCGAGTATGTAGAACCACTAACCACTTGGCCATAAATAAAATTGGCGTCGTGAAATATGTTATATCACTTAAATAATACGTGAATACAGGAATAGAAGCTACATATATAGAATTCAGTTGTCTGTGATAATTGAAATAGATTAAAATAGAAAATTGAATATGCCAGGTGGTAGAACCAATGTAGTTCGACCGGGGAAGTACCACCGGCACACCTAATTCTAGCGTTAAGCAGTTCTTGCATTTCAGTGGAAGGGTGTGGTTGCCGGTTCACCTATATATGAGACGACCATTTTAGACCTCGGTAGTCGCAACGCATCTGTAATCTACTTCAAAAAGAACCCCTCTTCTAAATGAACTTGTTCACAGATGTCCATGGGCGGCAGTTATCACTTATCATCTAGTGGACTGCATGTTTGTTTGCTACTTAATTCTTATAAACTAAACACGTGTTCATGGGCGCAAATTTCCTTTCAAAAGTGCTTAAAATGAGATCAAATTTTGAGCACTTTGTGTTATTAAAAGTTGAGTTGTGTTAGTTAAATAAAAGGAATACTTTAATAAATTTCTCAGAAATTTGACGAACTCAAATAAACAAATTCAACCAATAGTATAACAAATCATAAAAATATTTCTGATTGGAATATTTTTTTCCATATGCATCTCTAAAATTTGTCTGTTAATTCGTTCTGTCGGTGGATTTTTTGGCAAGTTAGTAAACATGCTATTCTTTTACACCTAAAAGGTGATAGGACCAGAGTAGTTTAACCGGGAAGGTACTACCGTCGCACCTATTTCTACCGTGAAACAGTTTTTTCGTTTCGGTGGAATGGCGTAGTTACCGGCTAATTTGTATCTGAGGCGATCATCTTAGTCCTAGGGAGTAGCAACGCATCTGTGATCGACTTCAGATAGAACCCCTGTTTTATATGAAGTTGCTTACAGATGTCATTGGGCGGCAGTGACCACTTACCATCCGATAGACAGCATCCTCGTTTACTCCTTCAGTCTAATAAAAAAGAAGCTGGTACGTTTGACATCCCTGTATACAGCTACATGAGCCATTCCCAACATAAAAGCAATCTGTTGGCGGCAATTACTCAACCGATCATGTAGGCAGACGTAGGCTATGATATGGCGTTGCGCCATAGACTATGTAACACTTAGAGGTGCCAATTTGCATACCGTAACCTTTGTTTAACAAACCTGTATAGTTGCATCAATTTCTTCACATGTTTTGATTAAAAAGTCACTTCTGACATTCTTGAGTATATATGTATATTGTTATCTATATGTCTGACTTTTAAAGATATGATCGTACTATTTTAGTCTTGCGGGAAGTTCAATGCGAACATTAGATTTAATAAGCACAATAAAGATAAGCCTTACAATTCATTAACATATAGACTTCATCCATTAAGTTTTCTTCACATTAGTGTGCAAAATGTGTGACTTTTATAGAAAGGTTCGTATTATTTTCGTTGCGGAGCGTTTCAATGCAAACATTGGACTTGAAAACAATAAAGATAAGTCTTATTATTAATAATTCGTTTATAGATAGACTCTTTTAAATTCGATACTGAAGGCATCACCGCTATTTTTACCCTATAAAGCAGCCTGTTCTATAAACTATTCCAACAATACTTGTGTTGTGAGGAAAACTACCTTATCACATCACTCAAAATTAAAGGTGTTATGCATATCAACTGAGTTTGTCAGTGTAGCAAGACGTCTGCCGTAAAAAGCACTTTCTACGCCCTAAAGAAGGATTTTTTCTGTGTCATGGCTGCCTTGAATGCACACAAAGACGAATACATAAATATTAAATATTCATACCTAAAAGAAAATTCATCTTTCAGATATCTGACCGGATTAAACCAGGATCAAGGCGGATTTCAATTCCATTTGTGTATATTATTTCTAACATTGCAATTTATCACCGAAAACACAAATAAAAACGTACAGTGTACATTGGAATGTATTGACAAAAACGCAGAAATAATTGTTTTAAGGAAACAAGATAAATTTGTACTAAGGATACAGAAATACAGACGTGTATATATTCGGCTTAACTTACTATCAGATGAACTCCATGCCCGTATTTTACTTAAATTTCACAAAAAAAAAATGCTTAATACATATGAAAAATTAAAAACTCTACATTCATTGCTCCACACTAGGATTTTCCTGTATGATACAGGGTGGGGTGCCATAGACACAATGATGAAGAATAAACACACAAACTCAGACCTAGAACAGAAATCTGAATTCATTATTTGGCTATTTGTATCCGGAAGCGAACTTGAAACTCGCATTATCAGACTAGTATGGTGAACACTCCGCCACGCGGCTCAATTTTTTTTGTTTTTTTTTTATAATATATTAATATTGTAATATTGAAGTAGCAAACGAGCATTCAGTCCATCTGATAGTAAGTGGCTCCTGCCGCCCTTAGACATCTGTAATCAACCCCAGATTAGATCAGAGTTTTACCTAAGGTTGGCCACAGATGCGTTTCTACTCTTGAGGACTAAGTTGGAACGCTTTGGATAAGTATCTCCCTTACCACACCCTTTTTTTTGTCACGAGGAGGAAACCTTCAAAAGGTACCCGACGCCGTGAGAGCAACGTCGGGTTGTGTGGGATTTTTACCGCACTAAAACCCTCTCGGTGGCCAACCTTAGCGCTGTAGAGGCGGTGGAGGACTCCAGGATCTCCAACAGAACCGAACCAAAGTCTTCCAAGCACGATGCCCCTTTGGGGCTCTTTCCCGGTGAACATTTACGCTCATCGTGCCTTCAGGTGTTTACGACGGCATGCGACCACTCATCCCGTCGTCCTTCCCGGGGTCGCTTGGCTGGGCGGCTCGAGCTCCCACTTTTACCACTCGCAAGC
Source organism: Cecropterus toxeus (assembly GCA_018249875.1). Taxonomy (NCBI): domain Eukaryota; kingdom Metazoa; phylum Arthropoda; class Insecta; order Lepidoptera; family Hesperiidae; genus Cecropterus; species Cecropterus toxeus. The sequence goes on along the minus strand of DWNE01007289.1, from coordinate 6,602 downwards.
CCTTACCGCACCCTGCAGACCAAACACTCCCAAAAGTGGTGATTCCAAAATCGAACACAAAGGGCTCTACCTCCTTTCGAATTCAAATGAATAATCCCTACACAAATAGCAGTTCTCTAAATATTCCTTCTATGGTACTATGATTATACGTCAATAAATCAAGGAGATTTCGCCAACAGTGACTCATTCTGTTCCGTTATTAATACCTTTCAAGAGGTGTATCAAAATTGTATATAGTGAGGCGGAAATAGCTTAATTATAGATGATGCCTCGGCTTCAATGAAGAAATATATTTTGCCTTCGATTTATTGGTGAGCCCGTGCCTGCAATATAATGAGGCCTTAAATAGGCCTTAATAGCCGTTCATTCAAAATTATAGACTGAGTCTTATCTGTAGTTACGACTTGTTGAAAATCTTTTCTGTTAGTCGTAGTTTAGTACAGATGCAATTGCTTTGTGGTTTGGATTATTCAATTGTCTAAGGTTCGAATCTAAAGTATTGTATGACGACCCGCGGGGCAGAGTGTTCATCATACCGGTTTGACGCGCAGTGAGTTCCGGGTTCGATTCCCGGCCAGACAGAAATATGAATGATGAATTTAGATTTATATTCTGAGTCTGGGTGTTTGTGAATTCGTCTTTGTGTGTCCATGGCACCCACGACACAGGAAAAAGTCTTAGTGTGGAGCTAAGAGTGTAGAAAGCGTGTTTTTATAAAAAGCATGTTGCTAAACCATGTATTGTTGACCCTTTTTTGGGCACGGATTTTATCACAAAGTTAGAATTTTAGGTCGGTGTCCACCGCGCTGACAAAGTGCGAATTGGTAGACTTAGCACTTTGAGAACATATGTATTTACGATTTTACCCGACTGCGTGAAAAGGAGGGCTATCTTTTTCAAGCTTATGTATGTACTATGTATGTTTGTATGTATGTCCATTTCTTTGGCACGCGCTACAGCCCAATCGGCTTGTCGGATTGTGACGTGTCACATATCATTAGAATCGCCTCAGTTTATATATATTTTTTGTTCTTTCTTATATAGTAGTATGAAACCGCGTGGCACAGCTAGTAACTGTGTACAATTATACATATATTTGTAAGATTCACGTCCTTAAATCGTCGGCTTCGTCAAACGCATTCTTCCATCCTGTGGCTCGCTACTTAGAAATTATTTGTTTAAATTCTTTCTTCCTCCCAACCTTATATCATCTCGTAGACATTTTTTCGAGAAGCCCTCCATCTGATATTTGCACCCAATTAATTGGATGACAGGAACTAAAACCATGTATTGGTAGAATCGTAAACACTTGTGGTTTTATTGATAACGTATTGAAGGCTTCGTAATTAACTAAATAAAGTAAAGACGACTCACGTGGCAGAGCGATCACCATGCCGGTCTGAAACGTGGGTTCTGGATTCAATCCTCGACAAGACAGATATCTGAGAAATGAATTTAGATTTGTGTTCTGAATCTGTGTTTATTTATTTTTCTTTGTCCATCCATGGCACCATCCATGGCATTAATAGTCAAAGTTATCTTTCAGGATACCGGAATAGGTACAAAAGCGAGTCCCGTGCAAAAAAGGACCTCTGGTCACCAGGAATATGTTTTATTGTGCTCACACTTTCCGCACGTCATCAACAGATGGCGAATTGCGCTATCAAACGTCTCCTAATTCTGGAAATTCTATACATGCAATAGGAGGCTCTTGCATATATCTATCGTCAACCCATTATTATCCCACTGCCAGGAAAAGGTCTCCTCGCAGAATGAGAAAGTTCTAAGCCATGGTCCACCGTGCTGGCCAAGTGCGAATTAGTAGGCTTTACATACCTTTGAGAACTCTCAGGTGTGCAGGTTTCCAGGTGTGGAAGATCTCCCTTTACCAATCGCAATCGCAATCGAAAAATTTAATATATAAATGAAGTAGTACGTGTGTAGAAATATTAAGAATTACGAAATTATTTGCGATTAACACAAATTATGGATGTAATCGATTACCCATTTTATTCAAAACGATTTAATCGGCAAAATCCAAAACGTCAGAATCCACTTAAATTATAGAATATTAAGTTACATCTTTAATCGAGAGACCATGCTTCAGATTAATAAGAGATATTCCTGTTTTTTTTTATTAAAAATCGTAATATACATTGTATACTCTATTAACATCATACATTCTATTTTCGTATTTTGAAAGAACTATTGTAGGTCATAGCAAGACTAAAAAATATATATATTCACAAGACTCACGTGCTTTATTAAAATTGCTTTATTTAACTGACTTCTTATTTTAAATTACGTCCCCTAATAACGTGTTGTACGTTATGCATATGGATCCCGAATGTAATACTAGCTGACTGACAGTAATATGTTTTTAAACATGCACTTGCGTACCGAAGATTTTGATAATTAAACCGTCCCGTATTAATTATGAATAGCATGGTGTTTATAGCTTTAACCTGCAGTATCGCAAGATTATAATCATAGTAGCGTGAGAAGTGAGAACTGTGTGTAAAATTAATCATAGTAAATCATAGTAGAGTGAGAAGTGAGAACTGTGTGTAAAATTAAGTGCCAAATACGCGCCAGCAATCCAGCATGGTTCGTACAACACTAACTGCAAACAACTATAATTATACACTAAGCTATATATAAGCTAAACTTCGTCTGCATTATAATGTAAAGATTTTATGAAGTAGGTACTGTTATTTTTTGAAGGTGGTAGAACCAATGTAGTTCGACCGGGGAAGTACCACCGCCACACCTATTTCTAGCGTAAAGAAGTTTTTGCGTTTCGGTGGAAGGGTATGGTTGCCGGCTCACTTTTATATGAGGCGACCATCTCAGTCCTCAAGAGTAGCAACGCATCTGTAATAGACACATCTGTCATATAGAACACCTGTTCTATATGAAGTTGCTTACTCTCTCTGTGCATGGTACTCGTCTTCACAAGATTAATAATTCTTTTATGGGACAATGCTTTTATAATAAACTTCCTATGGAAATCAATTTGCTCGATTAGTAAGTTCAAACCACTGATTAAAATCATACTATGTCATAAAGTAAATTATAAAATTTCTGGTTACATAGAAGACAAAGCAGCTTGAAACTGAGCAATAGTAAATAGACAATTATATACAATTTCAATGGTTAATTGATTGTTAAAGTGTAGCGTATCTTTTCAAACAAACCTCACGTTTAGTCAAAAATATTATACAAACAAAAAAGACAAACCTGCCTAATATAATCCGCGGTAACCCGTGCCTAATAGATAACCCCTCTCCTTTAGTAAGTCAAACTGCATTAGGGAATTATTTGCAATAGGAAGAAACTCTTGAAGTATGATTTTAGAAATTAAGTTTAAATTAAAAGTGATAGTCTATATAATTATATAAGGTGAGATATATAAGAATTTTTTGTTTGTAATCGTTGCACATTCGGATTTTTTATTTGAGATTGAAGAAAGTTGTAACAAGGGTATTTTTTTATTTACTGTCTTACTACAAACAACTGCAGTAGTAAGAACGATAATAAAATTAACCGTGTTACTACTGGTAGTAAGATGCTAGTAAGATTGATAGTAACACGAGCAGTAAACCTTGATAGATTTGATCTTATAAACATCAAACTTTAATACTAATGTCATATTATTTTGTAACATAACAAATACGACTAAACGCAGAGTTCGGTTATTTCTAATGTAGTAAGATGGACGTAATATAGAATAAAAATATTTATATACAGTTATAGATATTCATGGCCTAGTCTACCAAATCGCACATGGCCAGCGCGGTGGACAATGTGGGACAATAATGGATTGATGATCATTCATGGCCTGCAGGGATAACTCAAGGTAATTAAGCCTGCGTGGCCTTTTTTATTTAACAAGTGTAGGGTACGTCATATTTGCTTGGTTTTAAATTTTTATACCTGTCTCTATAAATTCCAATATTTCAATCAAACCTCTACCGCCTTTCTCTACTTTTCTTGCCAGCTTATCCGTACTATCTCTACGCTGCGGCAAAACTTAAAAACATGGCATCAAGCCAGAAAGATCTTTGATTAACAGTTAACTTATCGTACATACCATCAAAACTCGAATACCAGACGTATGAGTCAAGATCACTTAATAAATGCACTCCTAACGACAAATATAAATCGGTAACGAATACCCATACACATTCAAACCCTTTTGTTTTTATTTCGTTTGATCGACGTGTTGCAGTAAGCAGTAGCTTTGGCATTCCGAGGGTGCCACGTTCGATCGCCAATCTGCCAAACTGTTTATAGAAGTGAAATGATTTCGCACTGGACACTATGAACAGTACCTTTACTACGAGTTTGTCTTGTTCCTTCCTAACAAGAATTATTGTTGTATCTACCCATACATGCAGCGCCCCCAGCGGCTTGTTTCAAAACTAAAATTTTACAGCGTGCAGTACAACAGAGTTCACGCTTCGCATATTATCTGTGTTTGCATCACCACATTTTCAAAATCAGAACATAACAGAACGTCACTGTGGTAAGCCTGAAATATGTGAAATATTGAAGTTGTTTTTAAAGGTGCTAGAAGCCTTAGTAGTTGAGCTGTTAACAGATGGACAGATCAGATAGACTGTATATTTATTCCTGCTTCTTTATTAATATTACAATATATATTTTATATTCATAGTGTTGACATAGTCGCAAGTCCTAAGACCGCCTTTTCACCTTTACACCTTTAAAATTTCGCAGAACAAACAGAATAAAATATACTGTTTGACCGCTACTGCCTGTGACTATAATAAAAAAGGAATAAAAACTCAGTTCTTTTATTAACACACGCCGGTACCTTGCTCATATTAAATTTGACACCAATAAACAAGTCATTCAACTGCTTATACAAATAGACAAATCATAATTATAATGACTTAAAGCATTTAAATTTCCTACATTTTTATATTTTCAAAATGTCTATACTGTACTCCGTGTGAGTTGAATCATTCAAATCTCAATCAATTAATGAAATTTACTTCAAAAGACGACCTTTCTTCTTATTCTTCTTATTTATGTCGGTACTCGTGTATTCATGTAATTATTGTTAAGTTTATGATACTTTTTACCCGATTGCGTCGAAAGGAGGCTAATGTTTTTCAACCGTATGTATGTATGTATGATGTTAGTTTGTATGTTCATATGTCATACTTACATACGTTTTTCTTTGGCACAGCCCAAACGGCTTGACGAATTGTGATGTATGACATATGATTAGAATCGTCTCAGTTTCCAAAGTGACATAGACTATATAATTTAAAAAATGGCGCCTGAGAAAAAGGAGCAAAAAGTGGGAAGGGACGATTTTTTTTTGCTATTACGACAATATGGGTATTAAATGAAAGCTAGTAAATAGACCAATCCAAAAATATATATATGGTAATACTTTTACTTGACTATTTTAACAAAAACGCATATAAGCGTTGCAATAAACATATATCATTATAAACAAAAAAATCGTTTTAAGCAGTCGGGTTTTTTTATGTTTTAATGATTTTACTAGTTTTCGACTACATTTCAAAAATGTGGGCGAATGCTCCTTCCACACATTTCTTAATTCTTTACTTTACGAAGATCGTTACAAAGTCATGCGTGAGTTCACGCACTAAGAGTTAGAATAAATAGTAAAATTTATTCTTCTTTGTTTATTGTTCCCCGGCTCATTATTCTGTTACATAAATTAAAGCTTTGATCTATGAGTAATTGTAAGAATAAAATATTAAAACACGGTTATTTTTTCTAGTTCAAATATATTATTTTAGATATTTATTTCGAAAGTACTTTTAATTATCAGTGTTTTGTATAAGTTTCATTGTTGAATTCAAGCGACATATTATATATTCCGAAGTTTTTCCCGCCGCTCCGCTCGCTTGGGTCATTTACCACGTTTTTATCATAGTATCCTACCAGTGTAGCATACGTTAATCCAGGCTTACTTACTGTCTGCCAAATTTCATCCAAATTCAATCAATAGCTTTTGTGTGACAACATCCCGACAAACTTTCGCATTTATATTATAAGTCGGACATATTATAATGTACATACATATTATTAAATGTAAATTAATGTTGTCCTCTCTCTTTAGAATACGTGGTAATATCCAAACCGGCTAAAAAGATATTAAGTAAGCTTTACAAGATATTGCTGTACGCATTGTCTAATTCAAAAAAAAAGATAAAAAAAACGCTTATGCCATTTTATTTTATTGAAATGAACTGAAATATCTTTTGTATAGGCCGACTTATTTAATTTTTGTTATATTACATAATATTAGCAAATTTGTGTGTGTGTGTGTGTGTGTGTGTTTGTGTATGTGTGTGTATGTGCTTACGAATTTGTGATGGAACGATGCTTTGGGTTAGAGGTTAGTTAACTTATGTTGGATTAAGGTGTTATTTTAAAACTAATAGAAGTTTTTCGGTATCATCATAAGTAAAGTTATTAAGAATTATGGTGATTTCATTCTTAAGGTCAAATGAAGTTATTGATTTTACGAATTTTTGAGAGTTTATTGTAAATAAGACTACCTATAAAATAAGGAAACCGCTTAGCAAATGTTGTTT
>DWNE01007288.1:0-12363 GCA_018249875.1 Cecropterus toxeus | reverse complement strand
CTTCATATAGAACAGGGGTTCTATCTGAAGACGATCACAGATGCGTTGCTACTCTACAAGACTAAGATGGTCACCTCATATATAAGTGAGCCAGCAACCACACTATTCTACCGAAACGCAAAAACTGTTTCACGCTAGTAATAGGTGTAGCGGTGGCACTTCCCCGGTCGAACTACATTGGTTATACCACCTGGGCAAGAAATAGGTGTTGCGGTGGTACTTCCCCGTACAAAATGCATTGGTTCTACGACCTGGATCAACTAAAATCAACTGAACTACAATCATTGATTGAAACCTTTAAGGTTTGACTCCGAAGTCACCGCCACATCTAGTGTTTGTAATTTTTGAGTTGTTATTTACCACTAGATCCCCTGCCTGCCTCTTTATTAGACGTTCCAACCATTCTTTTGAGATCCCATATAGGCAGAGGCGGATTTCCAGGAGGCCAAGAAGGCTGGAGTCTACGGCGGCGGATTCTACGGGCGGCAGAATCGGGTAGTGACTAATTCAATTTTGCCGACGCCACTGAATAGGCTAACCTTCTGGCGGAAAATCTGTACATTGGAACGCAGGACGGCAGATTTTAGGTATGGCGACCATTTTTTCGCTGACTTAAATTCCTAAATGGGCGGCACTGAATGGTATAGTCTACTGAGTGGTGGTACTATGCAAAGTGGTGAGCGTTGGTTATTGCAGAAGGTGTTGATCTTACTCAACAAGCCGCTACTGTCCATTTCCCAGATATTGTCCCTTAGTCATCTTCAACACCATATTTAAAGAGACGGAGGGATGCTATTTAAGACCAACACCACAGGACGCATAACAAGTTGTTATACAATAAAACTTGTGTAGCGGTAACAAGAAAAAGTTTCATATAGTGGCGTGCGGATATTCTCCGTATCTCACGCCATCGTCGTCGGAAGGAAATATATTACGAATTACGGCAATATATAGGCTCAAGGAGATTTGTCCGTGGCTCGACGACACTGTCATTGAGGTAAGAAAAGGAAAAATGTTCTGTATTCGTATTCCGACAATTTTTCGACAGAAAGAACGATTCGTACTACATCACAAAAAGTAATTCATGCTTGGTTATCATCTGATTCAAATATCATGTGGCAAAAGGTTTTTGTACACATCAACTATTAACTAAAAACGGAACAAGGATCCAACTTGAATTCGAAGATAATAGGTACTTTTGAAGACTAATTTACACATCATGTAACAGTTCACATAATGTCGTGAACTTTATAAGCTTATCTCGGACTGGCTTTCCAAGGAATGAACAATAGGAATAATTAGACAATTAGTTTACTCAACAAACCATAAGTCCAAGGAAAATTTAGCTAGGCAGACATTTAATCGAATAGATACATTATTTTTAAACAAATTCTATACATCGAAAACTGGTTACATGTAATCTCCGGATAACAATAAAGTAATATTGTAAGAAGGAAATCGATACATTCCTTATTTTTTTTTATAAATATGAATTAACAAACGAGCATGCAGCCCACCTGACGGTAAGTGGTTACTGCCGCCCATGGACATCTGTAAGCAACTCCATATAGAACAGGGATTCTATATGAAGTCTATCACAGATGCGTTGCTACTCCCGGGGATTGAGATGGTCGCCTCATATAAAAGTGAGCCGGCAACCACGCCGTTCCACCGTAACGCAAGAACTGCTTCACGCTAGAAATAGGTGTGGCTGTGGTACTTCCCCGGTCGAACTACATTGGTTCTACCACCTGGCAAATTACTTATTAATGTAATCGCGAAAATTGATAGCATTGAGAACATTTATACAGTATTGACCTTTGCTATTCTGGTCTAGATATAGCATCTTAACTATCACAGCTGTAATCGAAACGAGATTCACTAAGCCGTGTGAGAAACTGTACAGTTTCAACACATAGTAATTAAATTTATAAACGTGATAAGCTAAGGTAATCCATGAATTCTGCGATACATAATATATAGACCGATCCAATAGTTACGTACATTATGTATCTAAGTACTAGAGCGGTCTACTAGATGGAAATTATATGCGTTTAGAGATTTGGAGGTATGGTTTAGTGATAATGAAAGTGGTACCAAAAATGTTTTACCTAACAGAAGGTTATGTTCATAAATTCTAACTCATTTAAAATGGCTTCTGACATCAATGACATGACAACAATTCATAAATATTTTTCTTTATATGTATGAGTATTATCATAAAGTTTGCGTAGACGGTATATCAAAATGAACTTGATAATGAAATTCATCAGAATTCTGTATCAATACACCTGCAAATTTTATTAACTCCCTAAAAAGGGAGTCGCGTATTGGGTGAGGTCAATCTGCATTTATGATTCTACTTCACCGATATTAATCTAACTAAACGAATCGTCGAACGAATCGAGTCGTCAGGTATCAGATCGACAATTATCTTTTAAACTTTATTACCGTTCATTGAAATCCAATCAGTAGCAAATTTAGTCAGAAACATCGACAAAAAAATTATTAGCCTCTGAATAGTTTTTATGTATAATAAATGTATGAGCCTCTGAATAGAATTTATGTAGCTTTTTTTCATCTTTTAATAATCTCGTCTCTCGTCTCGTCAACCCATTATTGTCTCACTGCTGGGCATGGGTCTTCTCTCATAGTGAGAGAGTTTTAGGCTATAGTCCACCGCGCTGGCAAAGTGCAAATTGGTAGACTTCACACACCTTTGAGAACTCTTTTTTTTATGAGAACTCTCAGATGTGCAGTGTGTTCCTTCACCGTAAAGCAGAAAATAAGAATAATTAATTAAATATATAATCATACCTTTTTAGTAAGTACATAAAAAATGTTTTCATTAGGTACACTATTTTAGCATAATTTGACAACTCAGAGCGACTAATAATTCCCGCTACTTCGCCCGCTTCCTACACATCCACCATGATAATGAGTATTGTATATTATATAAGGGTCAGTGCCGTAGCGAGGGGAGGGGGGGTGAAGGGGCGGTCCGCCCCGGGCGGCACATTTTGAGGGGCACCAAAAAAAGATTTGGCGATATTGTTTTTGGGCATCAAGTTAAATATTGTCGTTTTTTTTTGTCGTCAACTAACTAGATATTATCGTTTTTTTGGTCAATGGGTGGCGAGTTGAACTTCCGCCCCGGGCGCCGCAAGCCCACGCTACGCCACTGATAAACTATCTAAATTATAAACAATGTGTGTGCCAAATTGCAGCCAAATACAACCAGCAATTGTTTTGCCTTTCAAGGAAGATTACTTCCTTCCTTGTATTATAGATTTCATATAACTTATTCGATCAATATATGACGTCATGTATGATAATGGCCTCCTAAATCATCCATAACAACTCGACTATTTTTATGACTTCCCAGAATCGTCAGACTCAGATTCTAGAGAGTATCATAGCGAAAAAGCATTTTTGTATAAGAACGTATTGCGTATTTAATGTGGTGTTTGTTTTGATTAAAAGCTGAATGCATCACCAGAATTGACATTACATATAAACATCGGATTCTTTGAATTCTTACTATCACACTCGGCGCACGGTTTCAGATTAAAACATTTACTTAAAGGTAGATAAAACTCAGTTGTGGGTCTATATGTTGTTGCGACCTATTTAGGGTTCCGCCATCTAGTGCCTATTATTTATGGTGTTTTGCATAAAAAAATTAAACTAAATGAACAAAAAGTATTTAACTGGCTAACTTTATAATAAAAAAAACGATTTAAAAAAAATGATTATTTTTTTGGAAACACATCGATTTTGGAAAACCGATTATTTGATTAAAATATAAAATCGATTAATTAAAAATCGATTTTTACCCAAAATCCCATCACATCCCTACTCCGATGTCCGTCTGTCTGTCACCGTCAGGCTGTATGTCATGAACCGTGATAGCTAGACAATTAAAATTTTCACAGATGATGTATTTCTGTTGTCGCTATAGCATCAAATAGAAACAAAATAATTTTGAATAATTAAGAGAGGCTCCCATACAATACTCATGATTTTTAGCCGTTCTTCGTTCAGAGGTTCCCAAAGTATTTTTGTCTACCCCTTTTATTTTTTTTCCTTGCTATATTATATCATATTCCCATATTTCCCATTTTTTATTCACGCCTACGTAGACCCCGATCGAGTCTCCCATGGACCCCAGGAAGCCCACCTGGACCACTTTGGGTATCACTGTTTTCTACAAACCTTTCGTGGACGATTCCGACTCGCACTTGACCGGCATTTTATATATTCATTTATCTACAACTCATTTTATTTTAATCATGAAAACATTTAAACAACGATAAAAAACATATTAAACCGAAATATACATACGAGTTTGATTTCGAAAACGTAAATTGAAAATTTTAATAAACTTTCCGTTTGTTCACTGAAGCATTACTAGGGGCGATAACAAAACAATACTGTTTGCTTTCTGTAACCAAAACATGCATTGAAACCCACGAAATTCCCTCAGGGAGTTTCCACTCCCGTAGGCCGTAGGCTCATGGCCTTCAGAAATTAGATTAATGTTAAAGTGTATCTTTCCAAGGTCCATAATAGGACAATTCACTAGGGCTATATTTTATTTCTATTGTGTAAGAAATGAGACAGGAATTAAGTAATTGCTTAATATAAATTACTCCATATTCATTTAACAAAGCATACCTACTGTTGTTAGACAGATAGAAAAATAGATAAACAATTTAAGAATATTTGAAGTGTTGCGTAGAAATAGTTTTTCATGCATAAGTGAGTCAGAGGAAGGGTCATGTTTTGCGATCGTTTGTATATATGTCCATTTCTTTGGCACGCGCTACAGTCCAAATGGCTTAGCGGATTTTGACGTGTGACATATCATTAGAATTCCCTCAGTTTGCAGAGTGACATAGGCTACATAATTTTTAAAAATGGCGCCTGCACACAGCGGATAAAAGGGGGTAAAATGTTTTTTTTTAATTATTACGTGAATAATTAATATAGTAAATTGACTGACTTAAATTGACTTTTATAATAGCTTTACTTGACGAAAACTTAAATAACGTGTTAAATTCAATTTACCATTATGAACAAAAAAACGTTTAATTTATTATTTCTTTATATAAAATTGCCTTTATTTTCAATATGACGCATAACCTGCCCCGTAAACGTCTCCCTATATCAAAAGAACATTTTGAAAGCTAACAAGCATTAGCTTGTATAGCGATCTTACTTTAAAGGCATTAAATTCTAAGATCTTCGCTACCGAGAAACAGTAGCGAAACAATATAAGTATTTTACATAAAGATAACCTTTTATATAGAACACAATACTACAGTGTTCTAAGAATCGCGATTCCCAACTTGTATGTTTGAATTCTCGTAAAAATATTTTATTATCGCTGAATATTTTGATAAAATTAATAATGCTAGGAAAGGAATTCAATTCACATTTCTGTCTAGCCGAGGATCGAACCCGGGACCCACTGCGTGTCAGACCGGTATGGTGACCTCTCCGCCACGCGGGTCGTCGATACATATTGTTTCCTTTGTTGTATCGTTTTACTATTTTATCTTGTTCTTGTTCCGCACAACCTTGAATTCCTTTCCTAGCATTATTAATTTTATCAAAATATTCAGCGATAATAAAATATTTTTACGAGAATTCTTTCTCTTCTTCTTCTTCGAGTCTTTGTGTCCATGGCACCCACAACACACGAGATAATCCTACTGTGAGGCTATGAGTGTAGAAAGCGTTTATGGTTATCTTTTATGTTTATAATGGACGTAGGTATTATTCTTATAAACAATATAAACATTAGGTTATGAATGATGGCAGACGACCGGGGACGTACCACTACTCAGTCTCTTCTCAGTTGTGGTCGTATTCCGATCCGGTGGAAGTATAAGAAAAAAATATTGTAACTGACAATTTGTAAGTGCCCCCGTAGGCCTAGGCAAAATATAGACATTTCATTTCATTTTATTTCCACTGTTCAGTGTTACGGTGGTAGCGGCGTGGATGCTGACGTTATAAACTTTAAGTTATAGACGATGGCAGAGGTAGTTTATATGGCCGGGGTGGTGCCACCGCCACTGTACAGTTCTGCGTTGCGGTGGTAGGATGTGGATGCTAGCTGACTTGCAAAAACCTCTTTCCCACTTTTTCATGCTTCACGATACCGAGGGCTACTTAATCCTATGCTGACGCTGAAGCTGACGCCATCTCTCAAATCCCGACTAATCCTTACGTCATATTTTACTAGCATCTTTGCGAGACATCACAGATTATGGCTTTTTGACTTATAACTACAGTGTTAACGCTTCTGTATACTGGTTTTAAAGATTTCATTATAATAGACGCATAAACCCCGCCACCAATCATTCTCTTGACGTTGCAAGCATCAACCAATTATAGCCAAATTTCGTGGTCTTGCCAGACGCACTTTTACCTTTAACACTCAACGCTGACAATTGATGCTTGAAACGAATATTTCATGGTCTTCATAAGAGGCGTTCTATCTTAGAATATTGCATTTTAAATTCCGAGTTTTACCTTCGTCACACGTCTTATATCCACCAAGATTTTCAATGTTAGCTTTCGTCGATGACAAGAAGCGGCTTTGGCCATTTACAATTATGTATACTCAATTTTCCTTGATACTTGAATTTTATAAAAAAAATATCACTTAGCTTTATATTTAAATATGTTCCATTTCAAATATCATTATTAGCTGGAAGTATACATTCAAATATATTATTTTATTTGTTCACTCCTGTATCCATCAACCAATTTCTGCCAACGAAGATAGACATACTGATAGATAACACATTAACATTTGTTCCAGGAAAATTGGATAGGTCCCGAAGGAATAATGCTGACCTTCTTATACCTTTGTTTTATATATAGCACTAGCTGATACTCGCGACTTCGTACGCTCAGACTATAAAAAATATAAAACATTTAACCCGCTTAGGGATGGAATATTAAAAAATCTATCTCTGCGTCTATATCTATCCTCTCTCGGTAAATGTCTACGTCATAAGATAAACTTATTGACCAAATTAAATGTTTCTAGCTTAGGTAGTATATGTAATGCCATGTTTTGTCAAAATCAGTGTCATTTCGGTATTACATAAACTAGATAAGTCATTTGTAATTCTAGATTTACACAAGAATCTCGAAAGTACATATAACCAACAAAACAATCACAAAACTGCATATACATAATATTACTTCAGAAGTTGCGATCTAGTGAACATTGCTCAAACAATTCTGTAAAAGTCCGCGTTTTAGACTAAATTCCCTTAGTCACAAACAGTTGATGAATAATTAATCATAATATACACGTGTAATTAACGGGCTCAAATTCAATGTTATAACATAGGGATAGAAAATGTACCTACGCTAAAATTATAACGTTAGATTTTCGGAAAATAACGCGAGATAGTTAATTTTAACATAGGCTAATTGATCACTTAGTTAATGTGTCTATTATTTTTATTTATAAGTTGTTACTTCTAGACGATTCTACGCCTTTACTTGTAAAAAGCAAGGAACAAATTGCAACTAAAGACGGGCGGTTTTAGTCCAAAGTTATAAGAAAACAGTAAGTCACTACAACCTATAAAGTAGTATTTGTAATGATCATTAGATAAATCGTTAGAAAGACAAATCGTCTCTTTACTAGTTTTTATTTCATATATTATGATAAAAAAATTAACAAAAAATACAACCGACTTCAATGTTACATAAAAGTTAAAAAATTAAAAGATTTAAGTACATGTTAATTTAGTACATAGTCCAGAAGTTTCTAATTCAGTGGGATTGGTAGAGACTGAGTCATTTAAAATTAATCTACATATGTGCGTATTTGAGGGCATTTGAGGGATTTCCTCGATTTTTCCGGGGACCAAACGGCAAGTGTTACCTAGCGAATAAATAAAAAAAATGAATAGTACCATACTTTGCGGAGTAATCGGTGTATATACATAAAAAACAACCGAATTGATAACCTCCTCCTTTTTGAAGTCGGTTATAAATCATTTTTGCCCTCACTTTATTAGTATATTTGGGCAGTTGGGCAGATTTTGTCCAGCCAAAATAAAAAACTTGATATAAGCACCAACTATTGGGTCCAATGCTAGAACCAAATACAGGGTGGAAGAACACAATGAGGTTCGTCTGCTGTAGAAGTTTATCGGAGACAGACTTTGTCCTGCCGCAATAAAAAACTTGACATCAACACCAACTATTAGGTCCAATGCTGGAACCAAATAAGGGGTGGAAGAACACTATGTCGGACGACTCTTCTAGTAGTCTATGTGCGACAGTGGCCACTAACCATCATCTGAAGTGCATGCTAGTTTGCTACTTCGATAATAAGAAATACCCACAGGAAATGTAATTTAATGTAATGTAAAATTATCTTATTTTGTTTCAATTTGATTATAATTTATGTCACGTGCGCGACACCTGTCACAGAATAAATTTACTGTACCAGAAACCGAACAGCTCTAAAATTTTCATAGCGATAAGATGAACGTGTAGAGATGTGTTAAGGGCAATTATGACAGGCACATGTTTTAATTATTATTTATCACGCTCATTTTAATATTTATGTGGGATGAATGCCACGTGATATTCATCGTCTTCCCATTATTGTCCCAATGCTGGGCAGGGGTCTTCACTCAGAATGAGAGAGTTTTAAGTTAGTCTACCGCGCTGGCCAAGTGCGAATTGGTGGACTTCACACACCTTTGAGAACTCTTTTTTTTAGAGAACTCTCAAATGTGCCGGTTTCCTCATGATGTTTTCCTTCACCGTAAAGCGGTGATAATTGAATTCTAATATGCATATCATTTTAGAACAATCAATGGTGCGTGCCTGGTATTCGAACCTCGGACCCTCGATTGAGAGACCGAGTTTCAACCATTACGCTATCCCTGCTCACTGCTGTTACATATACTCCTGTATAGATTTCACGTTCCGCTCGCCCTATCCCATTCCCTTTAATATATCGCTTACGTCATCAGTGTTCAGGAAGGGAGCGTACATTTTTTATGATTAGTTAAATTTTCCCTCAAAGCCGAGGTCGTCGGCGGATAAAAAGCAATCTCTCTGATAGTGAAAGGTCGTGCCTTATCGACACCGTTACCTGTATACCGACCACACAATTTCGGTTAAACGATGTTTTGTCGGTTTAATAAGTGTACACACTTCGCTTCTCACGAATAAATTGCAGTTTGCGTACTGTGTCGTGTAATTAGGTTTTGGATAGGGATGTCAATCTGAGCTCTATTAAGAGAAGAATCTACATTAGGACCGAAATATTTTTATTTAACTTTTAGATACCTGAATTTATCGACATCAAAACTTGCCACCTTTTTGCCCGATTGCGCCAGGAGGGTAATTCGAGCGTATGTATGCCAAACGTACAGCCCAAACGACTTGAGGGGTTGTGACGTATGAGATCATTAGACACAGGCTATATAATTTTTAAGAATAGCGCCTGGGAATAGAGGAAAAAGGGGGGGAGGGACGAAATTTTTATACTATTACGACAATATGGGTATCATATGGAAGCTAGTAAAAAGACAAATCTTAAAATATATTTATTATAATATAATACTTTTACTTGACTATTAAATAAAAATTTAGATTTTTTGGCAGTTGGGTTTTTTGTTTTAGTGTTTTAGCGATGTTACTAGTTGTGCTAAATGATTGAGTGAGGGGCCTCTTTTCCGGCGATATATTTACAGAATAGCAAGAAAACAAAACGAAGATCGATTTTTCAAGAATCCTAATAAAATTAACATTACTCCATATTTTTATGTATCAATCCACTTCAGCGAATCGTGTTTTTCGACTAATTGTCATCTCCAGACGTTCTTTTTGAGTCTTTGTTACTAGCAGTCTGCCAGCATAAATACGAAAGCACGAAACGGAGGTGCCAATTTTTTCTTTGCTATGCAAAACAGCCTTCAGCTATCTGTTGACTGATGATGCGATGAATGCCGCTATTGTTGAGGCTATTGACCCCTCAACGAAACATACATAAAATTATTTTTCTGTACACTATGTAATATTCTACTTACAGATATTCCTAAGGCACTAGTTCTTGGAATTAGAATTTGTAGTCTAATATTGCTTCGAGCATTAATATAATTTTGTTAAGGTACAAAACCAGTTACACTTCAAGTATTATTATGTTAAATCTGTAATCTCTGATGCTCATTAAAAGTAAACATGAGTGAAACGGGCGGAACCGGGAAAATACCTACTAATATATTCCCTATCATATCTTGAATGTAGCAGAACCCTTCGTGGTAATTCTCTGGAGGCACCAACGCCACCTTTTACGTTCTGGTCTTTAGAATGTGTTAAGGATGGACTTATCCGTGGCATCCAACTTAGTCATCAAAGGTAGCGTCGCCTGTCGCCAACCTTATTTGAGACTTATTTTATCAGGGGTTGATAAACAATAATTTGCTTCTCTCAATTTCAATTTATTTATTGTTCCTGTAGAACAAATATGAACAATTACTTCAGAACACATACAGAGCTTGGTTATTAATACGTGCTCGTTGATAACATACGAGCGTACAGGCGTTTCTGTATTGATAGCGACAGGGATGACTAATGACTATGTTTGCGAAACTGTCTATATGTATCAGTCAATATCGACCACGTTGATATAAAATACTCATATTAATACAGTAGGTAACTAAGAGAAGAAATATATATATTAATCTATGAGGATACTGGCTGAAGTACTCGTGCTACGCTGTGGGATATAAAATAGTCGCTATCTCTAAATATCGCAATAAAAAGTAGCCAATTACGTTAGCTGCGGCCGGAGGTTCCAAAAAAGACCAAAGTTGATTTAAATTAAATTTAATTTAATTTAAAATAAAAATTACATTAATTACTTATTTCTAATACTAAACTAAGTGAGCGACCCTAACTCGAAGTTTGAGATTAGAGTGACGCGGGGGCCTTCCGTAGATCTAAGGAAACTGCGTGATTGACGTCAATGCTGCATCTGCAGACTAGTTCTCTCTGGCCCGACTAGCACACCCGTGTAACGAGTCAGCGATTCCCTTAGGGTTCCACGATGTAATTAGCCTATAAGTTGAACAAATAAATAAGCTACATCTGTAGTGTGTCCGTCGGTACCAATAAACACTCGATTGATATCACTCCGTTCCTACTAGCTCGGTGTCCAGATAGCGAGTGCCAGGCGAGCCGTTGATCGACGCATCGCAGGTATCGCTAGTAAGCGACTACACTAATTTATCATAATAGTACTCATGCACTACATCCATGCTAAATTTCATGTAAATAGGACAAGTGGTTCTTGAGTGATTGAATAATAAACCTCCTCGTCTTCGAAAACAAAACCTAGTCTTCGTGAGTAGCAACACATCTGTGATCGACTTCAGATTGAACTTCTGATTGAGCAACTTCATATAGAGCAAGTCTATATGAAGTTGCTTACAGTTTACCATAGTTGCCAGTGGCCACTTACCATCAGTTGGACTGCATGCTCATTTGCTACTTCTTATAAAAATAAAGAAACAAAATATTTAATTTTTCTAAGGTACACAATGATCGTCCTACCGTCAGCAAAAAAAACTGGCAGTAACCCAAAGCGGACTTAGCCATTACTTTTTATGTTACATTTAGGAAGACAGTTAACAAACAAAGCGAGTATACGGTATGTGCACGGAATAAATGCGTGTAAACAGCATTAGTTATTTAAGTAAGTAGCTAGAACCAAACAATTAATGCTAATAGAGAGATGTCCTCTACGCCATACACGAAAAGCTTCATATACACGTCATTAAAATTAATTAGCAAATAATGTACTGTAAATATTATATGTATGAAATACTCCAAAAGGAATATAAACATAAGGTCCACAAATTTGTGTTCTGTAAGTAATACGAATGCAAAGACTTCAGATTAAAATTAATTAGCAGAATAAATGTATTGTAAATATTATATTTATGAAATACCCCAAAAGGAATATAAACAGAAGCTCCACACAATTTTAATACTTGTGTTCTGTAAGTAATACGAATGCAAAGACGATCTATTTATTTATTATGAGGACTTATATGCCCGATAAGTTCAAGTATGTTATTATATTTCATTTAAAGACGATGTTCACTCTAGAGACAATATTTACATTTAGAAACGTTTACATGTATCGCGTGGTTATAATATTTAATTATATTTATAACTTATTATATTAATGCAAAATATCATAATCATAATTGAAATTCGGCTTCTAAATCGAGGATCCGGGGTTCGAATCCCAGGCACGCACCACTGATTTTTCTAAAATTATGTGCGTATTAGAATTTAATT